>JBBPLV010000982.1:0-12475 GCA_038089975.1 Boletellus ananiceps | reverse complement strand
CTGGCTCTCCCTGTCCAGGTTAGTGAATCAATTGTGACACAAAGGTGTGCTCATTTGGTTGATCAATTCATGTTCTGTTCCAGACATCTCAGGTTGTTGTGGGAACCATCTAGTATGCACAGTTCATATTTCAGACCACCTTGGTTATCTCAAGGCTTCAGGTGAGATGTTCTCATCCTCTTGGTTCATAGATATATTCTAACTGTGAGACTAACACATTAGTCTTCTTGGCTGGCTCCTTTGGCTTTCACCAGTCTGACTTGGGTTCTTGATGTTATTGTCTTGGTCCTAGCAGGTATGATATACCCCCTTCCTTCAAGCTTGGCAGGAGCTTGCTCCATTGCTGCATGGCCTCCTCTAGCAGTCTTGAAGGACTTGGATTGGCCCTGCCCCACTATGTGAGGTGTGTTAATCATCTTTCTCAACTTTCAACACTGATCCCATACACATACCATGTTTTGGCTTGTGTCAGCACCTAACTCTCAGGATGTTCCTCTGACCTTGCCCTTCAGCCTCAGCTAACATCACTGATGTCAGCAGACTTCTGACTCAGCTTCATTTTGATTGATGTGCAGGTAGCATTAGAATGGAATACATGGGTCATCTGAGTGACCACAGGGGTAACTCTGTGGTCACTGGCAGTGTCATTTGATGAGTTGACAACCTGTCAAGATTAATCAATTGTAGTCCACACCCAGGATGGGACATGATGTTGTATAGTTAACACTGACCTTGATGGACATTTGAGAACTCAAGTGATCACTAGGTGCTAGCTAGCTATGGCCTGTCACTAGGGGAGATACTAAACCACATAATCTTTGGGGTAATGAAAATAGTATTTGGCAAAGTTCTGAACTGAGTCCAAGCTACACATTGAACTAGCTTCACAGAAGCCCTTGGTACTAGTCCTAGATTCATGACTGAAGGCCATGCAATCCCTCTCTCTTCGCTCAACCTGCTTCACTCCATTGTGATAGTCACCAATCAAAGTTCTTTTGCAATACATCACATTCCTTTCCTCTTATGCCATGACCTCCCATCCCATCCAGCCATCTTCTCCAGACAGTTGACCTTTACTACTGCTGGTCTATGCCTGAACTTATGGAACTTCTTGTCCTTTCCCCAGGCCTGTTTTTCCACTTTAACAGTCTTTGGGCTTGAAACTTCAATGTCACCACAAGCCCAGGGGTAAACAGCCATATATCATGTCATTGTCACTCAATCTCAGTGTGCTGGTGGATTGAAACCTATTTCTGTCTCAGTTTCAGCAAGGCCAATACAAGGCCATCACCACACCTGTCCCACTACTCCAGGCTTGTGAGTGAGAACATTTTGCATGTTCACCCCAGTGTGTGTTTTGCCACTGGACCCCTTGGACTGTTGGTTCTTGGAATGTAGATGTTACAGACTTCTTCCTTGGATACTATGGTCTGTGGTATGATTCTTCTTTGTTTGCTCCATCTACATTTCCTGCCTACCTAGACAATGCTACCTATCCAGTGTTCCCCTTGTATCCATCACCAGATAGGGACTCTTCCTCCTGAGGTGCTACTTTCCCTTTGTCCTCAAGAAGTTCTACTTGTAGTATTTCTACTTTTGGACATATCACCCCACTCCCACAGCAATGTCTTGTTATTGTTGCTGCATCTCCCACAATACCACACTAGGCAACACTTGACTTCCACTATCAGTATTTCCACTTATATTGAGTACCACTCTACCTAGGTATTTATACATGCCCTGTACAATAGCTGTTCCCCAGCTAGTTCTGCACAGTTCTACATGTAGTTTCTGGCCTCCACAAGTCCAAGGAATGGATAGCAAGTACTGGATCTCTGTTAGTACTCACACTACTATTGAGTGTGTGCTGTTCCTCAAAACTATTGGAACTCTTTGTGACTTTCAGAACCCTTGGAACCACTACTAGTATCAGAACATCCAGAATGTCAGGAGTTACACATTTGCATAACAGTAGAGTCTTGCTACTGTCATTCCCTCCCTCAGGCCCATAGGCAGATTGGCTTGAGTCCCAACAACACAACATGTGTCTAAATGTCCTGTGTCATTCCCACCCATGTTAGCTTCACATTTAGATGGTGACAGGTCTCTACTGGGCCAATGACTCACTCAGCTGCCTTGTGCAAAGTGGCTGCCCCTGCCATCTAAATATGTTCTTGTGAACACATGCTCCTCATCAGCAGTCACAATAGTTATAGCAAGCTGGATGATGGACTGACCATGCCATTGTGGAGTGGACCAACAAAACCACACTAGTACCAGGTGTCCTCCAGACCTCCTTCCAGGACTGACACAATGCCATCATATGAGAAGCCTCATCAACTGCCACAATTGCAGTATTTATTGAATAGTAAATACTCAGTGGTTGGTAAACCAGCTATATCCTACCTATTGAATAGTAAATACTGTAGGTAGTCAGTACTAAGGTAAAAGGATAAATATCTATGTGCTCACCTCAGTGGTTGGTAAACCAGCTGAGGTGTAACTACCATACGAGGAATTCTAAGTGCACTTGGGCTTACATAAGCCTGTGGCTGTACTACTGTACTGTATGAAATATTCAACAGTATTCACCCAGTCCAACATATTGTCTGTCACACTGCAGCTGTGAGAGGGAGAGAAGACAAGAGTGGTGGAGATGAGCACTGTGACTGAATGTCAGGTATTCTTAGGGCACACTGGCTTGGAGTTATGGATCCACTAGCCCCATGCTGTGGACACACTGCATTTGGTATCTCAACAAAGGTTCACACAACTGAGGTACTGCCCTAGAATATACATTATACCAGCATTTTGGATGATACTATGCAAGTGTGGGCTCAGATTGGAGAACATTATTTTATGAGGCTCCATTCAGCCAGTCATCAAAAGAGTATGGGCTACTGATTCAGGTTCTGGAAAGGTGTTTTTCAGGACTCAGGAACTCTTTCCTGTGTTTTCAGTCAGTGTTGCAAGAACATCCAAAGCAAGTCCACACATCAATATTAAATTAACTCGAATGAAAACAAGAGTAATTTCACAGGCTCCTCCCCATCCTTGTGCTGGAGGGTTCAAGGGCTGTATCCTAATATTGAGTGTTTGTATCTATTCAGTAGGACATGATTGAAACACAGCCTAAGTCTGGTCCCCCAAACCCTCCAATAGAGGCTGGCACAATTGGACAAGGTTCATGTCCCAACCCTCAGCATTGTCAGCACAGTTGTCAGATTCTTATAATTTGTATGATATGTACATATTCATACCTGCATCTAGAAGTAGTAAAACAAAAAAAAGGTGATATATTTCTACTCTCAAGTGGGCAACATATCATCAGCAAGATTGGCTGCAGCCTAGCATCGAGGGTAACCGATAGTGAACTGATGGGTATGGGATAACCTGGTACGCGACGGCATCGTTGCGTTGTTATCGTGTGTATAGTAGGTGGTGGTGGCACGAGCGCAGTGGCGTCGCGAGACTGTGTGAGAACATAGGCGGGGGCGAGACGGGGTAGCAAGTGAAGGAGCGGCGCGCGCGCACGAGAACGACTCACTTGTCCCTACAGGTGAGTGAGGACACAACATGTGCGCATGAATACGGGCCCGCTACCAGACGGCGTCTGCTGGTGGCCCATATTCATGAGCACGCTGGGTACAAGTTGCACTGCGACGGCGACGAGCTGGGGTGAGGACGAGACGGGGTGAGTGCACGATATATCCGGAAAGGTGACGGGGACGTCCGACGGCGAGACAGGGTGAGGGCGAGTGGGGTGAGGTCACAACGTCAACCAGCGCAGTGTGACACACATGACATTGATGTCGACGCCGCCACCACCACCCCTCCAATTCAAAATGCAGTCTCAGAGACCTAGTGAGGGTCCTGCTCAATTGGGTCGGGGCCAGGACTGTATCTTCCTCTCAGGCCCTGCCAGAGTCCAGCTTGTGCTTAAATGTTCGTCGATTCGGCCTAGGATTCATGATTGGAATTGTGGGGGGAGTTATGGCCGAACCGGCACTCCTCCCTGAGGTTCAGAGTCAGACCATGACGGGTTGGGGCGAATAAGCCCGAGGAAGACAGGTTAGGGTGCGGCTTCGAGCCTGCGAAAGAGAGCTGCCGCCCTTCCGAGACTACCAATGTTAAGCTTATGCACTATCGGGGGGATTCGCCGAACCACGTACATACTACGTGGCCTGCGGCGGCGGGGACACGACGAATAGACTCTGGTTGCAGTGTGGATAGAACGACTCGAAACGAGTGGGGAGGGAGGTTTCCTGCTTGGCGAAGCCTAAATACTGGGTGCGCGAAACAGAATAACCTTCTTGTCTCTAACCAGTCGGAAAGGTGAGCTTCCCAGATGCATTGCCAGCCATCGGTCAGCCTCATATCTTCTGGTCCCTTCTCATGCGTGGCTTCTTCCGTTCTGGATGCCGGGGAAGAGTATATCAACATTAGCAAAAGATCTAAGGTATGCCTATGTGGACATAGCAACACTATTTAATTAGGTCGTATATGTGCACAAGTGATTGAGGAGAACGAGGACTACAGGGGAGAGCAGTCACATTGTTCACGGAGTAAGAAACCGTTGATGAAAGTTAACACGACGGCGCCGAAACATGCATCTATCTCCATGCGGATCCAGGGGTGTGTTCATTCCCTAATCAGTTCACTCATGCCGCTCTGCGCCGGCGAGAGGCGTCACGTTGAATATGATTCTTTAAGTCCTTGAATTGCTGAGAATCTCGGATTTGCTCGCGCAGAGTTTCTGAGTTAGGGGATCCGACAGACTATTACTCGTGAGTCAAAGTAGGTTGGCTCCAAACGCACCGTTCTTGCATAGGTCATACACCGCAGCAGCAGGTCCGAGTAATCGATTACGGGGTACGGGGTCCAGGGATGGGAGCATCATGTTCACTATCTCAATCATGTACGGCATTATAGCCCGCTCGCCAGCCTCTAGTGAACACATTAGTAGCTTCACTCTGCATAATGAAAGACACTTGCTTGTCTGAGCCAGTGCGGCAAGAACCTTGACACCCTTCGTTTGAACCTTCCTGTTTTTCTCCTTCAAGCGATCCATGTTGTCAGTCACAATCTGCTCGACAATTGGTTTCAACCCTAGTGATTCTTCCTCCTCTGGTGTATTTGAGCGAGTCATGTAAGATCCAGACATTCCCTGAAACGTACCAAGGATGTCGAGACACATCGAGCTTATGCGGACCTCATGTCGTTGTCCAACCTCAAGCTTCCCCACCAGAGCAGTACATATGCTCGACACGTTGACATGCTTCCTTAGGTCACCTGGGCCCAACACAATATCAAAGCAAGGTTTAGAATAAGGGTTCACTGGAGGTTACCAGAGGCCATGAGTCCGCGTAAGATTTCGCAGCCTCCGACTTGGCCGACTGCATCGTCAAACCAGCCCTTGTCGAGCATGGCGACAATAAGCCGTGTCGCACGAGGGAAATCGCGAGTCGACCACATGTCCTCTTGATCATATGTTAATCAAAGTTGGTTCATGCACAAACGACCAACTTCACTCACTGTATCTCAAACACTTGTTCAGCGCGTAGGCCGCTAGCAGAGAGAACTCCTTATTTTCCAACTGGCGTATGAAGACGTTCAGAACCTCCTTCTGCATACAAAACTTCCGAATTTCCTCGTCTAATATCCACCCTTAGTCAATAGAACAAGCGAGACCACTCAAGAACTTACCTCCGCACAGTTTCACTACTGTCAGTGTTGCCATAGTACGTTCATGAGGATCACACGACTTGATGGCCGACACGAGTTTTCCCATAACTTCCTTGTTAAGCACCCCAGAGTCTGACATGCATCAATCACAAAACGAAGTGCAAAAAAAGAGCAGCGCTCACAATCAAGCTGAAGTACAGGAGGCACACCGATGTTCTCAGCTGAAGTAGCGCTGCCTCCCTCTGCGTCCAACCGGGGAAGAGTATTACAAAGGTAGCCTAAGATGTTGGAAATGCGGATATCGTGGGTGACTTTTGTGTGACACTTGTTAGACGGCCGGTACGGTGTTGTCAATGCAATCAGCGCCTCTACGGCAGCCGGGCCAACAGGACTTTCGCCCTTGTTTGCCAGTTCGACAATTTTGCACTCTAGCCCACCATAGAAGGATGCCGAGCAGATGGTCAAACCTAAAGAACGCCGTGGCGTCTTCGAGAGCTCCTGGTAAAGGGTTGCAATCATCTTGAGTAATGATGCCAGCGGTTTAGGTGCTATAAAAACTGTAAGCCAGCAACATACGTCACAAAGATTATAGTATTACATTTGATTTCCAATGCGACCGAGAGCATTTCATCCCTAGCGCTGAGCTGCTGGATAACTATGTCTCGCAGATCGTCTATGAAGGGTTAGTGGATATACTAGAAAGTACAGTGTGCCATACTTACTGTCATGGAGGAGATTACATAGGCTTTCCGTGACCAGTGAAAGCGAGTCTATTGGAGTCCACTCTAGTGCTAGCACGAGAGCTTCAACGGCCTTGTCGTCACAGAAGCGTTGTCGGAGTTCTTTATGTCTGGTCAAGAATCGCATGGTATTGAGTGTCCTGTGGAACCCCAGGTGATCGGGTTTTGAAAATATATTGCTGAGAGATTCCTTTGCACTTGTTAACAGTTCTTCGGAGACGGTGAACCGGGCTGTGAGGGTGCGTATGGATCAGAGTACCTTTCCAAGAAGATGAATGACGACCTACAAGTTATGTCATAAATAACAGTGAGCACAAACTTGGTGAAATCCGATCGCCTAAAAACGTCTTCCTCGAGCCATCGCGGTTGGGGTACCGACTGGATCAGTCCATTGCTTAGCTCTGGGTGGTTTATATGCGTCAATTCCATGTTTTTAATGTGTTGACAGGACGTACTGGAATCAAGAAGGAACAGCACCTTCCCGAGACATTCTAACGTCTTGTACTGATCGCTCAACAGTAACAACAACCATGCTGTTACCTCTTCATCCGGAAGTCCAGTCGCCCACAATCCATCTGAGGAATTCTCTTTCACGGCTGGAACACAGACGCTGTTCCTCAACGTAGCTTTGGGACTATACATATGAGCAGACAAGACAGAGTCATGGATTTGTTGACCAGGAATGACCGAGCGTGGACGAAACCAGTGAGAACTACAGGATGTGATCAATCGGCAAGAAGATAGAATCTATCGCAAGAACATTACCACCAATTATGTTTGCCAGTCCCACTGAATGATACTTGGTGACGAACTGGCAGGACCTCGGCAATTCCCCAACCAAACGACATCGAATTCGTTACACCGAACTCGACATCCTCTGGGTCCCAGGCAAACTCTGATGGCCCGAACACTAAACCCTCGTCGGAAGCTTCTCGCCGCATCCATAGAAGTGGCACATTTCCGGCATGAACAGCGTGGGACACGGTGTCGCCCTCATCCCAGTACGCATTCAGTTGATTAAGTGAAGGCCGTTCAGTGCCACCGCTGAGTTCAAATTTATCAGATCGATCTTCTCCGCAAATTGACATACGACGTACACATCAGAGTGACAACCTGCGAACCAGACCTCTTTGACATCACCAACAGCAGATCTGGGACTTTTCGTCTCGCTACGATGAGCATTCATCTCCAAAAAGTATTCCGGCATGAATTTAACCCGACGTTCGTCGAGAGCGAGCGCATGTCGGAAGTGACATGCGTTTGTTACCGATGCAGAGGCGGTGATGTGCACATCCTTCTTGATGAAACCCAAAGAAGACACCGTGTCCCTGGTCAGGGATCGTTAGGTGTTAGGACAAAGATGATAGAGCTATGCGACATACCAGACTCCCACGAAATGGATTCTTACACCCTGCCAACAGTGCATCTTCTTGAACTGTGTTGCCTGTTTTCGCGTCTCTGGGTTATAGGGATCGATGGCTTGGTAGTAATTATAGGCTCTGTTGGAAAGCGTTTGTGAAGCAGAAAGCTCATGCACAATAAAGACGTGGTGCTGACGCTTCCGGTTCCCTTTTCTTTCCTTTCACTAGCCCAACCTGTGAACCTGTGAATCACCGTCGATACGACAACCAGTTCACGTGCTTACCTCATGGATCATGCTAGCAAGTGCCCGCACTTGAAACCCGCCTCTGGAGAACCCTACAGACATTGTCACTGCATCCGCCAGAGCACAGAGAATACTGGTCGCACCGAACAAGTAAATTTGATCACCCTCTTGATAATGTTCTGTTAACCAACGATACGCATCCTTAATGTTTCTATCCGCATTCCTACAACCATAAATCCAATCAGAATTCAATGGACGCCCACAGAGAGCTCACCTGGCAAGTGCCTGTTCAAGTCCGCTCTGTATCGCCTTTCGCTTGCGACTCAGCCAACATGATTTATCGGGCTCGTAAGCGCCTATCCCTTCCAGATAATATCTATGTTGCTTCACCACGGAGCTGTTTGAGCTCTCATTTATGGCGTGGTAGAACTTGACGACATTTGTATTCTACGAGGGGTAGCGTCAGTGATCCATGTTCACGACGGAAGAGACGGAAACAAGATTACTTTGTCACCAGGTTTGTTGGACGTGCCGTCGATAAAGACAACGAGGTTCCTTGGGTTTTCGGAGGCGCTTTCGCAAGTGGGGCACCGGTATGACAGTGACTCGGACATCCTAGCTGCTGGGCTGACTCAAAGTCCGGACGGAGATGAGCCCAAGGATGTCCCATGGGAGGGTATTTAAGGGGACGCGTTGTACCGGTAAATCCGCAGCGACGAACAAGCGCGAGGCATCCGCACTGTGAACCATGCGGTGTCAATGAGCGTCTGAGCGCTTATGTTCCGCCCACCAGGTAGATAAATACGTACTCTGGGGGGGCCGGCATCTGCAGAGCGGTCTAACAACGTAACGTTTTGACGACACCTTTTGCACGATTCTTGAGCAACGATTGGTTCGCCTGTGGCCAAATGAATGGAGTTGCCGACAGATGCTACTATACCCTTTATATTGTCTGCGCAGACTTTTCTTGCAGCCGACCGGCGGCCTGGCCAGGTCTTGTATTGCTGGTAGAAAGTGATGCTAACCAAACTCAACCACGCCCGCTAGTGATTTCCCGATCATGAGCCGAGGCGAAGCCGCTCGAGACAATTGCATGTCAGGACGGTGGAGCCGACACTCCATCAAGCCAACATGCTTCTCTGAGCGCTTCAGAACTTCTCACTGCCACTGCCTGCCAGTGGATGGGCCACACATTATTTGCGCGAGGTATGGGTCGAAATCCAAAAGTATGGGTGCTTTCGAGTTCAAGCGGCTCAGTGCCATGGCAGCAATCAATGAGGGGCATCCTCTGACGCGGCGCATAGTACAACTCAAGCAAGTACAGGAACCTGATCGTTTCAGCGGTACGCTCGGGCTGTGCGTTCATGTCAGAAAACTCCTGCACGTGTTGAACTTTCAGAACCAAGTTCTGTATTCCGATTGATTGAACCCTTGATGGACCATGGTTTGTAATGAGGGCCTCAAACTCTAAACTTCATATCTATGCCCGGTCGTAATGTACCCCGTGCCGCATCAGACCCTAATGCGGCCTCTGACAGGGTCTACCGGGGGCTACCTTGTAGCATGGCCCTGGTGCGTGGGGCACCAAAATTCACCGTTATCTCTCTGGCAGGGAAGCGAGCTACCGTCCGCACCACGCTGGTGCCACGAGTCACCTGGAACGTTTTTTCTTTACGCCACAGAAGCGCACACCAGCCAACTCGGAACCCGCATCCCGACAACGCCCCAAACGTGTGTATACTTGCTGTAATTTGCTCTAGGCAATGCTGACTAGATCAGGTCGTTTCTCGGATTAGATTCACATTTTTTTTCTGCCTTCAGTGGGCTCCCTTTCCACACGTGAGCGCTCCGCCCGATCCGTTTGACACCCAATGTTCCAGGCTGCTGCACCTTCCCGGCCCTTCCGGGACGGCGATTTAAGTCATGCTACACACGCTATTGTTCAACGTAGTCACACCTTCTGAGAGCTCCTGGGCGAATAGGGGCGGGATCCATAGACGGACAAGACAGAGACCATTTATCACAGTCAAATTTCTTCAGTAGACTGCGCAGCGACGATAGCGAGTGGGAGCCGCCGATGCAGTACCACAACGATAGAGATCTGGTAACGAAGAGCGTAATTCCTGAATGTCACTGTCTATCGCAGGCTACTATCCACAAAGTATGTGATCAAGAGAGCCATATGCTTGGCATAGAGCGCAACAACTCCCGCGAAAGCCTTTCATTTTTCGTACAGAGACCCTCAAGCTGCCCTTCATAGAGGTGTTTGTAACCATCTTGTTCAGACTCCAGGCTCAATGAGAAATGAGTTGTCTGTCCTGTGACTCCTGTCTGGATACACGCTTTCTAGTTGACGAACGTGGACATCATGATGGGCAACTCGGGGCGAGTCCGACTGCCAATTTCTCCCTGCAAAGGCTCTGAAGCTCTGCAAGCTTAAGGTAGAATGGCGAAGTCGTCCTCGTGAAGTTTCTCACTGGTCTTTCGAGGATAGTTACTTCTAGGTTGGTCCTGGCACGTGACTTGCTTCGAGTAGCCCTGCACTGCAAGCTGTCAAGTGCGCTACGCCAACCGTGATAGCGCCCTTCCATTCTTTTCACGCCCACCCCTTCTCACCCTTCCTCAGGTCCGACGCCTGATCACCGTCCGTCGCACTTTGCATTGGAAAGTTGCAGCTTCAAAGCGATCCGTTCGGCCTCCACCCCGCAGCTCGCTCAACCCCAGCAACTTTTCGGGCCAGAAACCCCTACGGGATCTTGCCCACCCTGGCGTGAGTGGAGGGTAAGGAGAAGGCAATCTCGGAGCTGCTTGCTCACAGGAGGGAATTGATCGGGAGGTATATTGGGCAGAAACATGGTACAGAGGCAGATACTAAGTCACTGTGAACCGATGGAGGACATTCAATGTAGCTTTATTAAATTGTTCTGCTTGCAACATGTAAACAAAAACCCTGAGCATTACACGAGAAGCGATCCACTCCAGTTGGAGTCCTAGTGTGCACACGAACAAGCAGACTGGACGTCCATGGTCACTGCCAGCCTGAGGCCCAACCGTCGGTCCCGACGGGCCTCCAAATCTCTTCTTCAACGCCTCTCCAATCCACTGGGCAGTGACTGAGTACCGATCGATGCTCGGATGGGGATTGACTTACGCATTCTTTATCCTCGGCAATTTGCCCACCTCTGCCCGCCTCGACTGGCTCTCCCCCACTAGCAATTCTGTCTGATCGGTGCCTGGATGGCGAATGGCCGCTTCCTCCGAGTCGTTCTCTGGCACCTGGCCGACTTCCTGGTGCGTAGTGTACCCCAATGACCCCTTGCTCCTCTTCCTTGGCATTTTCGGGCTAGCTGGGGGCGGAAGCATCGTCTGCCCTCCTCCCAACCTTGGCGACTTCTGAACGCTGGAGCCAGGCTCATTCTCCCCGCGCACGGTGTCTTCTAAAGCCTTCTCGCTTCTCTTCCTTGGCAGTTTCGGACTCTCTGGAGGCGGAAGCGCTACCTGCCTTCCTTTCAATCGTGGCGACTTTTCCCGAACACTGGGATCTGGCTGGGCCACACGTTCTTCATCACCCCCTTGTGCGATGCTCTCCAAGATCTTTTCGCCCTTCTTCCTTGGCAGTTTCGGACTGTCTGAAGGCGAGGGCGATACCTGGCCTCCAGGTAGCTCCGCCTGGACACTAGGACCAGCTTGAGCCTTTCCATACGCAGCATCGCCCTTGGCCTTTTCGTTCGGGATCCTGAGCGCTGAAGCTGGACGACTGAAAAGTAACTTTACCTCGTCGCTACCCGCACCAAGTCCAGAGTCTGTCGGACTGTTTGGATTATCGGAATCGGATTTTTTGGGGAGCCTGGTAGTCATCAGAGTCGTGTCAGCTTGTTCTTGGGACGTCAACCATGTTGGGAAGAGAGCCCACCCGAGTGCTCTTTGCACGACCCTTAGTATCTTTCGATACGATTTCTGAATTCCACGGACATGGTGCGTCAGCGCTATACCAGTGAATAAAAAGAGTAGAGGACGTGCCATCCTTCTTTCAACCCAACCATCTAGGCCGGGCCGTTTCCCAGCATCCTCCAGACCGGTTTCCGGTAGGGAGACGATGCCATCGTATGAGAAGCCTTCCTCCACGGCCGTGAACATGTTGTCCAGCAGAAGCGATATGCGATCTGACTCCATGGCGGCAGTCGGTGGTGATGATGGGACTGACGGTGAACTGGGAGAGATCCTGCCACTGCAACAAGGAGGATACACTTGCAGTGCGACGAGGCGACGGTCTGAGCGCTAGTGTGGGCGCAACGTGGGCGGCCGAGTCAGCCAACAGGCTGGCCCTGTGTCGGCGCTTATGACCAGTGCTTGCCGCAACTCCCGTGCGCTATGCAATCGACGCCACTGGAATGGAGAGCTGAACGTTCTCCTGCCGCGCAGTCACCCTCAGGAGGCTGTATTA
>JBBPLV010000981.1:0-12478 GCA_038089975.1 Boletellus ananiceps | reverse complement strand
AGAGCTGGACAGAGCTGGACAGACATCATGTCACTGGACAGGACTAGCCAGACTAGACTAGTCTGGGGCTTCTTGGACTCTGTACAGCACTGTCCAGTACTGTCCAGAACCAAGTGATTTGCTGATGTATGATCCCTAGTGGGATGGGCAGGTACACTGGGAGGGGGTGGTGGTCCTGCTTGAGAGTCCATGGGCAGTATCGATAAGGTGTGATTGGCTTGCAGGTGTGCTGACCGGTATGTTTGGGAGCATTGCACAGGCATTGAAATTCAGACTCCGCTCGGCCGGCAGGCTACCAATTGATGCTTCAAAGTTGCCAGTCAGGCACAGTCAGAGCCCCCTCCTGACTAAGCGTGAATGTCGCTTATGACCGCACTTCAGAACACAGGAGACAAAGTGTCAGTAGAGTATGCAAAGAAGTTTTATGGACTCCTCAACTGAGGCGTATAAACAAACGAAGAAACAGTCTTGTGGTCAAGATAGAACGTGCGAACTGTGATTGCTGTGTAAGAACGAATGTAACGTTGCCTTGGTGTGTGCTGGATATTCGAACATTGGCTAGCATTGAGCGTCGTTACCAAGAGCCTCATTAACGCTAGCACTGGCATATACTCTGTTCTGCGTTGTTCTGTTGTGCGTAGTGCTTCATGAACTGACGCATCACAGGTCCATACTAAATATTTTTTCCTTCATGATAGGAAACAAAGACGTGTTGCATAGATCTACCATTGCAACATTCTTCCATATGAACATGGGTACCCTTAGAACTGACCAAAGAGATCAACCATCGTCCCTGTTCAATGTACCTTTGCACCCATTTGAACGAAGGCAAGTTGTAGAGGTATTGCCTGCATGTCCCAGGGACTGAAAAGAGTAAAAGATAAGTCACGTTACATTTAGATACTCAGGGGGAAGGGGTAGCGGACAGCAGTTGTGCCACCAGAGGTGCTTGATGGGAGGTCGATGTCCCACGAGGTTTGTCCGCTCATACTGTGTAGGGAATTGCAGCAGGTGGCAAAGCAATAGGCATGATGATGTGAGAGCAGGGTGGGTCGACTGATTGGTTCGATCGCCATCCCACGCTGTCCAAAACCGGGGATGCTGCTGGCCATGGCTGTTGTCTCTTACTAAGTGGCAGCACTTGTGGCGTGCACACAGTACAGGGGCTTCTCGTCGTTCTTTCCCGTTCCCACTCATCATGGCAGGTCAGTGCAGACAGGGAAAAATGTGTAACTGCTACTATGCACGCTCATCCCGCAGGAAGCTCTGGTGCAGGATAAAGAAGATGCAGGCCATGCAGAATGCACAATGACAGCAGAAAATTCTCTCAGTGGCCCATGCCAGATTGAGCAAACTGGAAGCTGGTTGTGTGCTGATCAGACGAGAGGCGGAGCTCCTCAGCAAGAGAGTGGATTGCTTGCTCACTGCAAGCAAGGTGAAAATAAACATGCTACAATACATCCGCCCTGTAAGCTTGGACCAGTTGTTCTCTCCACATGTTATGCTGATCATGTGGGTCTTTTCGAAACAAATATAGCATCCTCCTGTCGATCCTGCAAGACTTCCAGTCAAGATCCACTGCCTTCTTGACCGGAGCCGCAATGAGATCCTCAAGCATATTCCTGCTCCATCTTGGCATGCTCTTGTCAATCGAGACCCCACACTCACTGAATCACATGAGCTCGCATTGGAACTATACAATCAACTAGAGGGTGTTGCTAATCGACCAGCACAGAGACCACTGGAGCTGGTTTGCTCATGTCATTATGCATGGGTGGACAGTGAGCGGACCAAAGAGAGCATAGGATCGGAAGAAATAAACCACGCAATTGGGTATAAGGTCCCCCCTCTTGATGACCCTGATCCAGACTGCCTCGCACAGCTGTTCAAGTTTGTGTTTGGTTATGACTTTCACTACTTTTAAGCATCACCAACATGTATTATATAAGTAGATTTCATTCCTGGAGTCCTACTTGCTTGCTACATCTGTAGAGTGAGTGAAATGAAATTAGTAATTGGTAAAATTTTCAAGTCTTACAGACATATACAAATGTGGGATCAAGGCATCTGATTGGTTGAGGGTATAATCTTGTCTGTGAGTGCAGGAGATTTTGAGATTATTGATTATCAGGCCTGATAACAGATGGCAATCCAAAATCTTGCAAACAATTGCTATATTTGTAAATCCACCAAGTAACTACTGAGATTGTGGGTGCAAAGTATGGAATGTATCCTTGTCAGCAAACATATTTAAGTAGTAGTGCTCATAACCCCCCCATGCATGTGTTGCTACCAGGAGGGATGTGTGGAAAGACATGTAAAGCTTCCTAGCAGGTCCTCTTGTATATTTGCACCATGCTCAGGATGCCAGTGGACCCACCTGAATACCAGGAGTATCTCAGCAGGCCCCCTAGTATATACTTGCCAGTCCAGAGAGGGGCCTGCTCACACATGGTAGGTAGCTGTTAGAGTGCATTCTTCTCCGCTCCACTCTGGTCAGTTGGAGGTGCAGATGAAAGGGGTGAGAGGGATGAGAGGTGTCTGGAAGGTCAGAGGTGTCGAGGACATTGGTCTCAGTGATGAGGGGTGGCATGCTGTACCCTTGTGTGCTCTCAGTCCTCTGAGGTTGGAGGTCAGACAGAGGAGGAGGGAGATGTCGGAGACAGAATCTGACAGAGGAAGACTGAAGAGAGAATAGGAGAAGATGGCTATAGCCAATATTCAGACTGAAGTAATACAGGAGGTAAGTATGAGCTTATATACTTTGGAGTCTGAGGCTATGTACTATGGATTATAGAGACAGATGACAGAGATGGAGACAGAAGGGAAACTACTCTGGAGCTGTGCTTCCGGGTAGGAGAATGCCAGAGCTGTGCTCACATAGAGAACATAGCTGTGGACAAAGTCTAAGTGTGGGACTAACTAAATGGAGATACGAGAGATGTACATAGGGGTTTGGAAATGGAGTCGGAGATGTACAGAGGAGTTGGAATATATACAGAGTTGGAATTAGGGATATTGGATTGGAGGAAGGGTTGGAGAAGTGGAATTAGGGGTTGGACTGACACAGGATGTGACAGTAGCTGACTGTCTTAATAGGTCCTTGGATATATATCTACTGTGCCCATGATAGACCCACTCAAGCATGCCAGCCCTCTAAGCAAGCCTTCTCACACATACCTTTCTCAGCAGGTCCTCCCATATATACTCACCATACTAGGAAGGCCTTCCCATACACGCCAAGCACCCCCACAGGCTCTCTCATGCATGACCCTCATGATAGAGAGAAGCCTGCCTGTGTTTGAGGGCCACTCTAGCAGGCCCTCTAGTATATACCTGCCACCCCAGGGAGGGCTTCCTCATGTATACCAAGAATCTTTGTAGGCCCCCTCATGTATATCCCTCAGGGTAGAGAGGAGCCTGCCTGTGTATGAGGACCATCCTAGCAAGCCCTCTTGTATACTGTATACCTGCAGC
This sequence comes from Boletellus ananiceps, assembly GCA_038089975.1. Lineage (NCBI taxonomy): Eukaryota > Fungi > Basidiomycota > Agaricomycetes > Boletales > Boletaceae > Boletellus > Boletellus ananiceps. Next base: position 9,001 of record JBBPLV010000981.1, on the reverse strand, counting down.
ACCAGGAAGGGCCTTCTTGTACATACTGAGTACTCTTGTGGGCCCTCCCATACATACCCCTCATGGTAGAGAGGAGCCTGCCTGTGTGTGAGGAACCCCTCAGCAGGCCCTCCTATATATACTTGCCACCCCAGGAAAGGCATCCTCATGTATACAAAGTACTCTCACAGGCCCTCTCATGCATAACCCTCATAGTAGAGAGAGGCCTGCCCATGTTTGAGGGCTATCCTAGCAGGCCCTCTCATATATATCCACCACCCCAGGGAGGGCCTCCCTGTACATACCAAAAATCTTTGTGGGCCCCCTCATGTATATCCCTCAGGGTAGAGAGGGGCCCACCCGTGTGTGAGGACCATTCTAGCAAGCCCTCTTGTATATACCTGTCATGCTAGGAAGGGCCTTTCTGTGCATCCTGAGATCCTCATGGGCCCCCTTGTGTATACTCCTCATAGTAGAGAGAGGCCTGTCTGTATGTGTAAAGTACCTCAGCAGGTCCTCCCATATACACCTGCTACTCTAGGGAGGGCCTCCCTCTGCATACCAAGCACCTTTGTGGGCCTCCTCACAAATATCCCTCATGGTAGAGAAGGGCTTACCTATGTATGAGGAGCCCCTCAGTAGGCCCTCTCATATATATCCACCACTCCAGAAAGGGCCTCCCTATGCATACCAGTGAGCATCCTCATAGGCCCCTTTGTGCATACTTCTCATGGAGTCATGGTAGAGAGGGGCCTGCCCATGTATGAGGAGCCCCTCAGCAAGCCTTCCCATATATACCTGCCATTCCAAGGCGGGCCCTCCTGTGTATATTGAGCACTCTTGTAGACCCTCTCATACATATCCCTCATGGTAGACATACCCCTCATGGTAGAGAAAGGCCTGCCTGTATGTGAGGACCATCTTAGCAGGCCCTCCTGTATATATCTACCACACCAGGGAGGGCCTCCCTGTGTATGAGGAGTCCCTCAGTAGGCCCTCTCATAATTGCCCACTATCCCAAGAAGGGCCTCCCTATGCATACCAAGCACCCATGTGGGCCCCCTCATGTATATACCTCATGGTAGAGAGGGGCCTGCCTATGTGCAAAGAGCACCTCCATGAGCCCCATCATGCATAGCAGTCATCATAGAGAGAGAGGCCTGCCTTTGCATATTGAGCATGTTGGGTCTTGGTCATGTCATCTATAAAACACATGCAAGCTGTGCACATCCTCACTAAGCTACAGCTGCAATTGATTGACCTCCTAGGGGAGTGCTCCACCTATTTAGTTGGACAGTATATAGGTTGACTTGTATTCTAGGAGATAGTAGATTCAAACCTGACCTTGTGCTCCTACCATCTTGTCTGATCTTTGAGTCACTTCTTCCCATGCCCTTATTGTGCTGCATCAAGTTATGAGCTCCAAGCTCTAATCTTCCAAACAGACATCACCTTTTCCTTCCTATCCCATTCCAAATGTTGAATCAGCCACTACCACAACTGACTGTTCTGCTGCCACCCATTCCTGGGCCTAGTAGTCAGACCCCTAATACTTTGGCTTTGACTGCACCACCTTCCATCCCATCACACACCATCACCAATGTCAATGTCAGCTCCCAGGACTCTTCAGAAACCCCATTGTTGATGGTCCTGAAGATAGAAAAGTTGTCTGATGACAATTACAATCCCTGGAAGTACTGCATCACTGCCATCCTTCAACTGAAGAATGTCTGGATGCTTGTTAATAGAACACTGGCCAAACCAGATGAGAGCAACACTGCTGCAGTGAGGATTTGAAACCACAGAGATTTTCTCACCAAGTATATCATTATAAACTCAATCAAAAATGAGCAAATGATCCACCTCAATAACTGTCTTACTTCTGCTCAGATGTGGAATACTCTTGCTGAAGTTCACAAACCAAATGGATTCAAAGCCATCAGTCATAATTGCTGCATTCTTCACCACATGATTGTTGATAAGACTATAGATCTCCAAGTACATCTCACTATGTTTTGAGATGCCTGTGATCATCTTGGTATGGCAGGACACCCAGTCAATGACACCAAACCCAAGTATACTGTCCTCTGTTCCCTTCTACCTAGCTGGCAAAGCTATGTCAGCTTGTATCTTGGAAGCAGTAGTGCAATGAAGGCAGCTGACACTATCAAAGTGCCAACCCCACATGAGCTCATGTCCAAACTCTTGGATGAATATCAGCATCATGCCAGCAATAACCACAATGATCGCATATATACATCACTACCCAATCCATCTCAGAATAGCAAGTCCTTGGCACACTCTTGCACCATATGTGGATGGAAGAACCATGTCATGGCCTGCTGCCACTACAAAGGAAAATCCAAATGTGGGATATATAGCAAGCTTGGACATTCAGCCAATGCTTGTTGGAAGAATCTACTCAATACAGGGAAGGGGCAGATCTCCAAAGGTTGGGATAAACAGAAACCCACACCAAAGGACAATGGAGAAGCACATGCAAATATCACAAAGGAGGAATCAGATAGTGATATGATGGACTTAGAGCAGAGCTTCAAAGCACATATAACTATATATAGTGACACTGAAATGAAAGCAGCCAATGAGGCTGACTTTTCTGCTTACTTGTGGGTTGCAGATTCAGGTGCCACCACACATATTTGTGCCCAACAAGAGACATTCATGACTTATAAGCTATTATCTGCCTGCATAGTCAAAGGGCTGGGTGACCAACCAGTCTCTGCCCTTGGGTGTGGCACTATGTACATCTATGCCAATATACATGGGCATCACATTTGGATGAAGTTGTCAAACACTCTACATGTCCCTGAAGCACACAAGAATCTCTCACTTGGATGAATTGATCACACAGGTGGTCAGATTGTCTGTGCCAGCAGCCAGATGACCCTCTATGACTCCAAATTGAATGTGCTAGCTTTGTCTGCATAAAAAGTGGTTTATACCATTTGGATATACAAACTCAGATCTACAATACTGCCAATGTCACACTCCAATTGAAGTAAAGTTGGACCTGAGAGGAATGGCATCATAGTCTTGGCCACATTGGTATTGCTGGACTATGAAAGCTTGTCAATCAATTGTAGCTGCAGCTTAGCAAGGACATGCACAGCTTGCACATGTTTTATTGGTGACATGGCTGAGACCCAACACTCTCCCTCAAGCTGAGTGGAGTCTGAGCATGCTAGTGTGCTGCTGATGTTTAGCATGCAGTAGGGCCTTCATGAGTACATTGGCAGTCATGTCTGTGATTGGACAATAGACTAGCATCATCCATCCAATTCTGATAGTTTTGTACATGTGTAGGTTATGTACAGTGGCTCAAATAAGTGTCCCAATGTTGGGGCATTTTGGAAAGATGTGACATTTGCAATAGAATCAAAATGCATTAACTCTAACTCTCACTGGGTCATCAATGGTCCTAGCCCTTGCCCTGAGGATGAGCTCTTATTCATGTGATTTGGTTACCATGACACCAAGATATAACCATATTAAAATGTCATGTCATTGGAACACTTATTTGACCCTGATGTTATCAATCATCATTTGGTAAATAATATAATATTCTGATGGATGCTGTGCTTCAACCCTGTCTCATTATATAACTTACATAATCCTGAGCAATATAAAGGAGAGAGATACCACCAAGCTAACCCTACTCCACTATGAAGTCCATTTCCACCTCTGCTAGAGCTAATATCCTGTTTCTCTGAATCTGGCCTTTCTGTTAGGAAAATATCCTCCCAAACTGGTCTGGGGAAGTCCACTGTGGCCAGGGTTATCAAATAAATGTATCCAAGCAAGGAAAACATGAAATTAGGCCCTTCTTCCAAGCTTTCCCCTACTGACAAGAGGAGAATTGTCTCAAGTATTACTTCTGGCAAGGTTGAAAATGCTGTCCAGGCAACCCATCTAATCAATTCTACCCTCTTCTTTCCTGTCTCTTTCAAACTCACAATGTGCTAAAGTGTATATCTCTAAAAGCCGTAGTCAAGAAAAAGAAACCACTCTTGTCTGTTAAGTATAGAAAACATAGGCTGGCCTTTGCTCTCAAGCACCAACACTGGATTGTGGAGGACTAGACTAGGGTAATTTGGTCAGATGGAAGGAAGTATGTCTGGAAAGTAGTAGGAAAACCTTTACAAGACAAGGAGGTACAGGAGACAGTAAAGTTCAAAGGAGGTTCCTTGATGGTTTGGAGATGCATGGGCTGGAATGGAGTGAAAATCTTTGCAGAGGTGGAGAGAGGATGAATGCTGAGCAGTATGTCTCCATTTTGGAGGATAATCTGCTTCCTACTATTGAAAATTCTAGAATCTCTAAAGAGAGCATTATTTTTCAACAAGATAATGACTCCAAGCACACATCTAAAAGGGCCCAGGAGTGGCTAAAATCTCAAGGTATCAAGGTTCTTGATTGGCCAGCACAATCTCCAGACCTTAATCCAATTAAACATCTTTGGCAAATTCTCAAAAAGAAGCTCAACAGCTATGCAACACCATCAAAAGGGATTTAGGAGCTTTGAGAAAGGATTGATGTGGAATGAGACAAGATAGAGGTCGAGGGATGTCAAAGACTGATAGCAAGCATGTCTAGAAGACTAGAGGCAGTGATAAAGGCAAAAGGAAGGCATACAAAGTAATAAAATTGTAGAATAGAAATGTTGCTCAGATAAGTGTCCCAATGGCATGTCATTTTAAAATGGTTATATCTCAATCCCATGGCAACCAACTCACATGACTAAGAGCTCATCTTCAGGATAGAGATTAGGGCTATTGATGATCCTGCAAGGGTTAGAGCTAATGTAATCTGGTTCTCTTACAAATGTCATATCTTTCCAAAATGCCCCAACATTGGGACACTTATTTGAGCCACTGTAGGTTGAGGTAACATGACTATTTGTGGAACTCAGCATTTGCCACAATTGCAATCACTGACTGGTTGTCACCATAGAGCATGATAGCACTGTTTGGTTCATAGCTGATTTCAGTATAGAAGTTGCAGAGCCATATAAGGTCTTTCTTTGTCCATACCATAGATGTGAATTCAGCCTCAGCAGTGCTCAGCATGGGTGTGGCCTCTTTCTTGAAGGTCCATATGATAGTGTCTCTACTGAGAATAAACACACTGCCACTAGTTGACATCAAGTCATGATTACTGGCAAAGTCAGTATCTGCATAACTGTAGAAGTCTCCTTGCTGCCCATTTCATGTATAGGTAATTCTGAGATCCTTGGTCCTCTTCAGATAGTGTAGGATATGTTTTGCCACAGTCCAGTAGGCCAGATCCAGATTATTGTTGAACAAGCAAAGTTTGTGGACAATATAGGCAATGTCAGAATGAGTCCCAATGGCAGCATACATGAGAGAGCCTATGAGGAACACATAACTACCATTTTTGGAGTATGATATGCCTCTAGACAAGTGTGGTTTGAGTTTCACATTGGGATTGAGCAAGATGGACACTGAGTTGGAGTTTGCCATCATATACTTCTTGAGGATGCTCTCAATGTACTGAGTTTGTTTAATAGTCAGTGTTCCCCAGCTTGATCACACATGAATTTGAGGCCAACAAGTTTGTTTGATTCACTGAGATTGGTGATATTGAACAATCCTTTAAGCTCATCTTTCAGTTTGTGCATCCACTTGGGATTGTTGGTGAATAACAGCATGTCATCAACCCAGATGGTGATGATTTCAATAGAATTTCTAGTATGTCAAATATGAACACATGGGTGGGAGTAGAGGCAATTGAATAGAATTCCCATGAGGTAGCCATCAAGCTTGTCATTCCATTCCCAACCAGACTGCTTCAATCCATAGAGTGTCTTTAGGAGTCAGTCTAAGTGAGATATGCCATTGTGGAATTCCTCTAGTTGGTTCATGTAAATCTCCTCTTTGAGCTTACCATTCAGGTATGCTCCCTTCACATCCATCTGCTGGATTTCCCAATCCTCAGCAATAAGGGCACAAGAAGATATGACTCAGAGATTAGGCAAAATGGTAGGAGCACAAGGTCAGGTTTGAATCTACTATCCACTAGAATACAAGTTGACCTATATACTGTCCAACTGAATAGGTGGAGTGTTATGCAGGGGTGTACCTCAAGTATGGGAACTAGGACTGACTGATGGGCAGGACACTCATGAAGAGGTATGACTCAGCCTGAAAGGAACTAGAGACTATACAGTCATAAGACCAGATGAGAGACAAAGGATGAGGACCTGAGGAAGGGGACTCAGACTGAGGATGACTCAAGGTTATGCTAGATTGTGCAGAACAAGAATGTAGTACATGGTCTGTAGCTAAGGTTTATATAGTCGAGACAACTGTGCACAGACCAGGTACTGAGAAAGGAAAGAACAAAAGAAAGGATATAACAGGAAATCTGAGTTGAATCAGATAAGAACATAAGTGACATGACTACAAGGGAATAATGGAGACTTTGAGAACATTCTACAAGAGTAGTATATGATCATGAACATAGAGAAAAAGGCTGGGGACACAAGATTGAGACGGGCGAAGATAAGATAAAAGAAGGATATGTGGATAGAGAAAGGAAATCATAACATGGAGCACCCTCCTAGAAGGTCAATTGATTGCAGCTATAGCTTAGTGAGGACTTGCATAGCTTGCATGTGTTTTACAGGTGACATGGCCAAGACCTAATACTCCTCTCAAGCTGAGCAGAGTCCAAGCATGCTAGTGTGCTGCTGATGCTTAGCACACAGTAGGACTTTCATGAGCACATTAGCAGTCATGTCTACCATTGGACAATAGACTAGCATCATCCACCCAATACCATGCTCTATGACAACAACTAGTCAGCAATCACAATTGTGACAAATGCTCAGTTCCACAAATGGTACAGTACTTCGACCTACATAACCTATACATGTGCAAAACCATCAGAATTGGGTGGATGATGCTTGTCTATTGTCCAATGGTAAACATGACTACTGACATGCTTATGAAGGCCCTACTGTGTGCTAAGCATCAGCAGCACACTAGCATGCTCAGACTCCACTCAGCTTGAGGGTGAGTGTTGGGTCTTGGCCATATCACCTGTAAAACACATACAAGCTGCATGCATCCTCACTAGTTGCAGCTGCAATTGATCAATCTCCTAGGAGGGCACTCCACCTATTCAGTTGGACAGTATATAGGTCAGCTTGTATTCTAGGAGATAATAGATTCAAACCTGACCTTGCACCCCTACCATCTTGCCTGATCTCTGAGTCATTTCTTCCCATGCCCTCATTGTACTGTATCAGAACACTGAAGAGGGCCTCCTCATTCATACCAGTCATTGTTGAGAGAGGCCTGCCCATGTGTGAGGAGCACCTCAGCAGGCCCTCCTGTGTATGCCCACCATACCAGGGAGGAGCTTTCCATGCATATCAAGCACCTGTTCTGGCCCTCCCATGTATGCCTACCACCATACTCAAGGGACTTTCCTGTGCATACTGAAAATGTCAGCTGGTCATCTCATAAATCCCTGCCAGCTAATCTTGAAGGGCCTATCTGTGCTCACTAAATGCCTTGATAGGCCCACAAAAGGGTAATCAGGCATATGATGATATAGTCAACCCAGGGTGTCCCTGTACATCATGAAACTCTGACTACATTGTGTGGCAGGAGCCTATGCCAGAGTATGTAGGATTTATGCATCAAATGACAGGAGCCTACACTAGGACATGCAGTGGGTTGTTATGTATCAAATGGCAGGAGCCTACACTAGGATGTGCAGTATGGCAAGAGCTATGCTGGGGTGTTCAGGGTTTATGCATCAAATGTCAAACAAAAACCTATGCTGAGACATGTAGTGGGTTGTCATGCATCAAACAGCAAGAGCCTATGCTGGGGTGTGTAGGGCTTATGCATTAAACAATGGGAGCCTATGCTGGGATGTGCAGGGTTTATGCATCAAATGATGGGAACCTATGCTGGGATGTGCAGTAGTTGTTATGCATCAAATGGCAAGAGCCTACACTGGGATGTCCAATGAATTGTTATACATCAAACAGCCAGAGCCTGCACTGGGGCATGCAAGATTTGTGTATCAAATGATGGGAACCTACACTAGGACATGCAGTGGGTTGTTATGCATCAAACAGCAGGGCCATCTGCAAACCACTTTGGTACAGAGCTACAGTGCAGTACAGAGACTACAGAGGCTACAGAGCAATGAAGTACTAGTCTCATAAGAATCTATTACACTAAATGATACTATTGGAATCACATTTATCTCACTGTAGAATGGGGGACCTTTCTGTACACTGTATGACTGTAGTGCACTGTACATACACTGTATAGCTCTGTACAGCTCTGTGCCAAAAACAGTGGTTTGCAGATGCATGCATCAAATGGCAGGAGCCTATGCTGGGGCATGCAGGGTTTATGCATCAAACATTGGATGGGAACCTATCCTGGGATGTGCAGTGGGTTGTAGTATGCATCAAATGGTGGGAGCCTGTGCCAGGGTGTGCAGGGTTTATGCATCAAACAGAGGAAGCCTATGCTTGGACCTGTGGTGAGTAATACATCATAGCTTGGGGGACAGTCATAACTAGGGTTCTTGTTATTTTGCGTCAAACAACTACAAGGACTACAGTAAACCACACATCAAGGTGTCAGGGACTGGTGAGGTCTGTGATGTATGGTGCTAGCTGTCCTGGGAAATTGGAATGGCCTCGTGACCCTGCACTTTTTGGGGATATTTAAACCCAAATTTAGCATACATCGTGAGATAAAAGTGAATCTCGGAACGTCGAAGCAAACCTCCGTCCAGTCCAGACAAAGTTTGGTTCGAGCGAACCCGAGGACCAACGCACAGACTTGCATAATCAAAACGCTGGATACAGGTCTCTGCAACCAACGATCGGCATCGCGCTCGGTGCATCCCAGACCCATATCCCTAGCGGACATGTTCCCAAGTTCATTGTGACGATACCGAAAGATGGTTTCGGGACAACTGACCACCCCACCGGACGCTACCAAATCGA
>JBBPLV010000980.1:0-12480 GCA_038089975.1 Boletellus ananiceps | reverse complement strand
GCCGACGTAGTATCGGCGATAGTTGAAGGCTGGCGTCAAAGCAATAACAACGACGAAAAAGAGCCTAGGCTGAAGATAGCGACTGCGCCAATAGCGTAGAGGTGAGAGCGGCAGGGGTGACGGGAACGACAGGAGCAACGACGATAAGGATGGCGGGCGAAAGAGCATGGGACACCGGCAACTGCAGCGCCTACGATGTGAACGGCGTTGGGGGCATGCATGGAGGGACGGGGCCGCTGTAAGAAGGTGGCGGCGGTGCGGCGACGGTGGCGACGACGGTGACGGGGAGGGAGAGAAGGGCGTGGGAAGTGATAGTAGGCGGCGGCGGCATTACGAGCAGTGTCGGGGCTATAATTGGAAGTGGCCGTAAGATCCCCAAACGGTCTTGAGCGCTGTGCTGGGCATAGCCGAGCCATAGGTAGTGTAGCCCCTCTGGAGGTACAATTTCCTAAGTATAACTATGTATTTGGTACATGATTTATTGCTGGTGGGCGGAAATTTGCTAACCCAAGCCTAATTAGAAATGACGTGACCACTTGCCGCCATGCCTAGTAAGGCTTACAAATTGGGAACCATAGGCGATAGCAAGATACACCCCCTTGACTCCTTACCAGTCATTGTGGTTATAGATCAGATCATATTTACCCTCCCAGTCCATGTTGCCTGTCAGTGCAAGTCCAAGAGAGGCCAGTACCCCCTCTCATCTTCCTTGGCCAACCTTTCCTGGAGTGGCCCTCCATACATCAGCAAAGTGTTATGCTTGGCCCAGGTAGGGACAAGCACAGCCCTAGCAAATGAAGGACAAGGATGAAGGACTAAACACCTTCAGGTTGAGGGACGTTATCTGGAGGGTTTTCCTATAGAGTGGGCAAAGGATGCTGAGGGTCTTCCTACAGCAATGAGGGTACTTCCAAGCAAGAAGAAGTCCTTGTTGGTGGATGAGGAGTGAAGGTGCAAAACCACAGAGGTAGATTGCAAGGGTATGCCAGGGAAGTCTAGCTTAAAGATACATGGCTAGATGACAAAGGTTTATATACCTGTCCAAGGGATGCATGGACCAGCTACTGTATATGGGAGAAGGAGAGAAAGAACAACAAGAGGTCTGAGTTGGATCAGACAGAAGCATAAGCAATAATGACACAGGTGTCAAGAAAGGAAAAGGAAGTCCAAGTTGGATCAGACAAGGACTAAAGGAATATGACAAAGGGTCTGGCCAGTCAGACAGTGAAGTAGTAAGTGACATGTAAGTGGCAATGGTAAGAAAAGGAGATAGAGGGAAAGAAAAGGGGTGAATCATAACATTACCCCCTTAGTAGCATTGAAACTACCAGTTTAAACTAAAAATCGTGAGAAGAGGGACCAGGGGAACTAGTCATGTTGGCATATGCATTGTTGTTGAAAATGTCGTCTCCATCACCATCTGGGGTGGTACCCCTGTCAGAGAAGGGTGTCAGATACCCTGTAGATCCCTGTTGGGTTAAAGCTCATGCCTCTTGAGAAGTAAGCATCCTTCCTACACAGACAGTGTGGGCAATGTTGGAATAAAGTTCTGGGGCAGCTGTGACTGTGGAGATAGGGGGAAGAACAGGGATAGGGTTGTCATTGGAGGACCAAGTGGAGGGCCACTCTGTGGTTGCTTGGTTGGATGTGACAGATGATGAAGAGGCAGATGAGGGTTGTCTGGAAGACCTACTTGAGCATGGGGAGGATGACATAGCAGAGTGAGGAGGAGTGATGTGACAAAGGGGGCAGCAGGACTGCAGATGACCAGGGTGGAAGACTAGGCACAACTAGCATTGATAAAACTAGCAGTGGACTCATATATGTCCCAAGTATCCACACTGGAAACATCATTCATGATAGTGAGGATGGGTTGAGGGAATGAGGATAGCCATGGAGTAGTCAATGGCTTCTACCTGGTCAAGGGCATCTTCTTCCTCAGGTACAAGAGGGGACGACAAAGCAGATGGGGGAGCATCAAACATGACATGACAGGTAGTGGGACTGGTGGTTCCTACAGGGTCTATAAGAGTTTCTGTGTGACAAAGGGGTGTGGGGCAGTGAAGAGCAGAGGTGAGCACAGATAAAGGAACGTTGATGGGGTGAGGGGAGGGGAGACCAGGTGGGGATGGGAAAGAATCACCAGGGAGCATGAGGTCCAACAGAGCTAAGGCATGAGCTTCAGCATCAACCTCAATGAGGATTTCATCCATGCCAAGTTGGTAAAGGGCCATGAGGAGGGCATCTTGTTGTCATGCCCATAGATGTTGAAGCATCCTTGAAAGGAAGGTTCTGGCCACACTTGTATCAGTGGCTTGCATGAGGTATTGAACATAGTTGCCAAGGGATGTGTTGTATATGTAAGTGAGATATAAAGCATTGAGGGGGGAACCTTCCTGGAGTTTGGGAGCTAAGATAAGGATGAGGCCAGTGTCTTCCAGCATTAGGGACATGAGGAGATGGGAGTTGTTGTTGGGGTCAGGAGTGGGGCGAATGAGGTGGGCAAAGACATGGTGGGTGAGAGGAACATCAGACATGGTAGGTGATGGTGGTGGTCAAGGATGAAGAGACTTAGTTGGAGAATGTAGATGGGTGAAGGGTTTTATACTCAGTGAGAGTGGATTTGGAATGTTTGAGATTCTGCTCAGGTTCCCAGGAGTCGTCCTCAGGTGTATAGCCTTTCCAGCAGACAAGAAATTGCTGGTTTGCCAAAGAACCACAGTGGCGTAAGATCTGTTCTACTTCATATTCTTCTTCTCCAGAGATGAGGTCAGGTGGGAGTTTTGGGAAGTTCTTCCTGTGGATGTCATTCTCATGGTAGGGAGTTAGAAGAGAAGCATGGAATACATTATGAATCTTCCATGTCTTTGGAAGGTATAACTTGTATGTGATGGAGATAGGATGTTGGTGATAGTGAAGGGTCCTTCATGTTTTGGGGCGAGTTTTGGGAAAGCAATATGTCATTTGAGGTTTCTGGCTTCAAGCCAGACCTTGTCTCCCTTGGTGAATAGTTTGAATCTCTGAGAGGAGTGGGATTTCATGACCTGTTGAGCAAGGGCATGGATGGCAAGGGCTTTGTCTCATGCTGCAGAGAGAAGCTTGAGGCATGCTTCTATTGTGAGAATGGAAGTGTCAGAGATAATGGTGGGAAGAGGATGGGGATCAAAGCCCATCATGAGAAAGAATGGAGACTTCCCTGTGATGGAGTGAGGGCAGTGGTTGTGAGCAAACTTGGCATGAGAGATCATCTCAGACCATGAGGATGGGTTCTCTTGGCAAAAGATCTGAAGGTAAGTTTCAACTTCTTGGTTCACACACTCTGTTTCACCATCAGATTGGAGATGATAAGCGGTAGAGAGGGATAAGGAATATCCAAGGAGGTTCATCAGGAAATTGGTGAGGAGCTGATATATCCAGATGGACCTTACAAACAAACATAAAGCTGATATAATCAGCTAAGTAACTGATCAAGATCTATCAACAACTATCATAGGGCAAGCAGAATGTTAGGGATATGGACAAGTAGTAGAATAAAGATGCATCAATGAAAAAGTTATCTCATTACTTGTAGACTTGGTGGATGATTGGAAATAGCTATCAGTCATTTGCCATGATTTGTTCAGCATTGTCACAAGTCAACACCCTGATGCTCAAGTTTCTGGAACTGTACAAACCAATGAATAGCTGCTATAACAAGATAGCTGTGAGATCAGGATATATCAGCAATTGCAAGAGAGATAGCAGAAAGTTAACAATATGAACAAACTATAGAAGAAGGACATGCCAATGAAGATACTGTCCCACACTGCAACTGACTGGTGAATAAGTAGAAAAGCTTATCAGTCTATTGTAGGCAATGGCACAAGTACATGAGCAATATGATGAGGTGACAACTGTGATCATGGCTATGATCGCCTTGCCTGCATCGTCTCACTCAGATTGTCTTGCCTTCACCTGCCATGACAATGACAACAATGTGGCTTCACATTGTCATCATTGTTGTTGTTGTTGCCACCATTTTCCCTCATCACATTTGCCTACCCTTTGCCCTCATCTCATCCAACAACGATGATCTGTCATCATCATCCTGGTTGCCCTCATCAACCTCATTGCATCTGTCTTACTGGCACTCTTGTATTCTCTCATCTTGCCTCTCAATGACAATGATGTAACAATCGCGATCATGCCTTGTTGTTATTGTTGTCATCAAGCTTGTTGCTTGCTTCGCCCCCTCTGGCTTTGCATCACATTCACCTTGTCCTCGTCTTACAACGATGGCAACAAAGACAATGCGACAACCATGATTGTGCAGATTTCACATCATCATTGCCATCATTTCCACCACTTTGCCTTGCCCTCATCTCGCGATGGTGAGAATGACAATGCCATGATAATTGTGTTGTCATTGTTGTCAGTGCTAGGGATTGTCATGGGTATACCTGTATGCACACCTGCCAGCATGGATTGACGCACGCAGTTGGGAGATAGGTACAAAATCCACAGGTTTTACCTGCAAGTCTGGTAAGTGGGTAGGGGTAGCATAGTACATGTAAACAAACATGAGCACCAATGAGCTGTACATTTGCATGCATGTGTGCTCAGGCAATGGTTGGGCAAGAGTGGCAAGTAAACAGGCTACAGCTGGCCAGCACAAAAGGGCACACAAAGACAAGGGCATGGGTCACACATATTGCAGCAGAGTGCATGTTTTGTGTGTTGCTTTCTGTGTCCTCTGTCACTTCAGCCATACCATTGTCCATGCAGGTGACAAAACACACCTCATAAGCCATCTTCCACAATCTCTTCTTGGACACACCCAGATCAAATAATCCAAGTCTTCCCATAGTGATGACAATCAATCAATCTCTGCAAACAAGGATGTCTCTGCTTGTGCTTGCTGCTCCATCAATGACTGCAACTTTTGTAGCTCACCATCTTTGGCTTCAAGCTGTTGAGTAAGAGTCCACATGAGTACTTGGCACAGAGGATTCACCAAAAAACAGACTGGTAGTGTGACAACTCTTTGCAACCCCCTCATGCACAGTCACCTTGGCCTTGATGTGCTGAGCAACATCAGAATGATCCTTGTTCAACATGGGCAGGGCAGGCTCAAATGTAGCAGATTTAGCTTCTGGCATCAAGAAAAAAGGATTCTGGCTGTAGTACCTGCATATTTATGTAGTATACATTGTCAATGGAGATTGTATTGCTTTACTACATTGACTATCATGGCACGCTCAGCAATTTCGGAGGACTACATCACATACATAGTCAATGGAGATTGCATCGCTTACTACATCAACTACCATAGCAAGCTCAGCAATTTTTTGGGACTACATCTACATAAATACTTGTTACATTACTGGGGTGAATAGGTGGGATTAAGTATCTGCACGAGTAAAACTGCAGGTGTCAGAGTCTGAGATGTACGTGCTGGCCCCTGCCCATGGGGATGGCTTGCATGAATGGGAGGTAGGGACCTCATATGAGTTGCTTCAACTGGCAGCATGTGTTGCTCATCACGCCATCCATACATCCTCGTGTCCCAGCCATACCAACACCATTCTGGGTGCTCCTGCACTCTAAATCATGAGGCTCAACACATCTCAAGTCGCCCAGTTCGCTGAAGAGCCCCCTGGCCTTAAACCCCGACACAGTGCGATTGTCTTGTCAATACACTTGTCTTCAATGCCTGTAAGAAATGTGAGCAGTACCTGGCATAGCAGTTCAAGTGCCACCCGACTTGTCCTGCACCTCTTGCTCGTCCTAATCGGTGGCCCTGGACCTATGGTAAGTCCCTCTTACATCTGTTTTACGTCCCAGCCTGTTCAGCAAGTCATCAGCACTCTCAGGTGAGCAACCTCCATCCACTTGCTCTAACTGTTCGTGGACGACTATTGACGCATTCTCTGGCTGCTTAGGTCATGCCTATGGATCTTCCTCATCATGCAACACTGCTGACGTGTCCATTCTGCCCACTCCAACCCAATTGTGAGCCATGTCAGGTGGTTCTGGAGGTGTCAGGTCAACGCTTGTCATCATCCCAGCATGTCTGCAGTGTCACTCAACACACTTGACATGTCCTCCCATTTGTCTGCCACCTGGGTACCTAGATGCTTGCGCAATGCACTCAGTGCGCTCATGCCTGTCATCACTACTGCCCCCTTCACCTTACTACTCAGCATATGAAAATGAAGAAACTAGAGAATGATGTCTCCCTTACAGATAGATTAGCTTATATCATTCTGTGGTTGATTTCTACAAGGGAGAACAGTATGTGTATTTCTTTGAATTCATCAGATAAAGAGTATTTACATTTGGTCAGGATTTTGGACAAAAGAATATTGACTATTCTATCTGCCAGACTGCTTCACACCACTCCCAAGGTATATCAAAGAGGCTTATTATCTATGACATTGCCTGCCAGTGGTATACTAATTTTGAATAGAGGATACACTCTCATAAAGCTTTGTCCTAGCCTGCAAATATAGATATCATCCCTGCCATTGAAAAATTCCATCTGAGTGCACACAAAGCTGACTGCTGTTATACGCTCCTATCTTCCCCTATTTTTCCTGATATTTTTCTGCTTTTTTCTGGCTCAATTCAACTATTCTATGAATTTATATGGATTTCACCCACTTATCTATTCTGCATTCGGGCTTAGCTAGCCTAATTGCCCCTCATACATCATAGACCCAGTCCAGACTCATCTAGACCACTTAGGAATTACCTTGACTCATATTGACTCATATCAACTCATGGTCGTGCATGTGTCCTGGAACATGTTTGACACATGTCCACCCTAGTCCCACATCCCTGTAACCATGATCAACACATGACAAGCACAAATTCATGCTGCCTCCATACAGATATGCACAACCATGTGCAGCCTTGCACTGCCATACACAGCTGCTCTGCTAGCTGATCTCAGCCAGAGATCCAGATTACCTGATTTGGGTATATGACTCAGTGCACAGCCACACTCACATGATGACCTCATGTTGATCCTCATGGTTCCTGATCATACTAACCACTCTCATGTGACTCATTCCTAGTCACCCTGTACCCTACACATGTTTTGCCTCATGTATGCCTGACTCATTCTGACTTGTCTTGACTCAGGTAGGCACAGGATATTGTTAGATTTAGTGTACACAAGTGTAAGCATTAGAAAGGTATATAAGGGATGCTCCCAGCTCACAGAGGACCTCAGTCTTGTCCTCTTGAGTTTGCCTACTCAGCTCTCTCATCTAAGACTCCTTGCTCCTATAGCTGCTTACTCAGCAGGGCTGGTAAGTGGTTGTTTCAACTGCTTTCCTAGATTC
This sequence comes from Boletellus ananiceps, assembly GCA_038089975.1. Lineage (NCBI taxonomy): Eukaryota > Fungi > Basidiomycota > Agaricomycetes > Boletales > Boletaceae > Boletellus > Boletellus ananiceps. The sequence goes on along the minus strand of JBBPLV010000980.1, from coordinate 5,152 downwards.
AGCCTTATGTTCCTTTATGGTACCAGCCACATTGATGGAGAAATACTTGAAACACTTTGGTCTTCATTTAACAAGATTTCCCCTTCAGCAAGGTCCATGACTCTAGCCCACAGGCAGGAGCTCTATGATCATCACATGACAGATTATAACTGGAAGAAATTGGTGAGACTAGGTGAGTAAATATTGGCCTATACAGGATGATCCAGATTTTATGTCAATATCAACAGAAACCTTGTGCTTCTTGTACAAGACTGCTTTAAAGAGGCTAGAATCTATTCAAAAACCATTTGAGGACCATTGTGCATCTTTGGATTCCAACAAATTGAGAATCTGGACCAAGGATGCTGAGAGAGCAGATAGTGAGAGTGGTGAAGCATTGGATATCTATAGGTTGCAGGTGGATAAAGGGCAGTTCAGAGTTATCTTCTAGGAAAGGATAAAGGTTAATTACTATCATACTTGATTCAGCTCCTACCTTGTCAGAAATGAGATCAAATCTCATTGAAAAGTCTCTAAATCTAGATTAGAAGGCTCTGTGATATGGCTGGGAGAAGGAATCAGCATTGAAGATACTTAGTGTGTATATGCTCTACTCTGGTCTCTCACAACCTGATAAGCTTCTCACAGTTTGCAGGGATGTTTTATGAGCTGAAATATGATGCTTACCTAACACCCCAACTAATATTCAAAGGAAAGACATTTTGGAGAAGCACCAGAGACTGACAGGAAGAGTTTCAATATTTAATAGTTCTGCCAACCTATTCACAGGTGGATTGGACCTATTGGCCACTTCTGTCTCTCATGACTATCCAGAATTTTGCATTGGAGAAAATGGAGATGAGCTGGAGGATGGAAATGAAAGGGACTTTTGGGAGGCAAGTGAAGAAGCAGAGGATGGTGATATTGGAGATGACTTTTAAATATCTTCCCAAGAATCTTCCCCTCTGGATGTCTTCTTCTTTGGAAAGAGTTTCTAACCAATACTCTGGGCTCTCTAATCTGATGAAGAAGGAGGTGGAATTGCATATTGGGTAGGCTAATGACTGTTTAGGGCAACTGAGGACTCATCTAGGTCACAAGTCTGTCCTTTGTAGGATGAACTTCTGAAGCTCTACTTCAGTTTGGACTGACACTAGATCAAAGCAAGAAATCAGAAGGACAGTTCTAAAGATTAACCAAGATGTTTGGAGTTATCATGAAGCCTGAGAGTCTCTCATCAGATTGAATGTTTCCTCTGATTTGCTTCAAAATATAAGTCCATAAAGTCCAGTGATCTTGGATTTTCCAAGGATATTACTGAAGAAAATAGGTCTGGACAAGGTTTCATATTCTTTCTTGGTTTTGGAATATCTCTGGTAGTGCTTCTAATGCTTGGAATGAAGAATGTAGGATTGACAAACTCTAGTTCACAAAATCATATTGATTCACTTTATCATAATTTACAGGATCAGTTGGTTGAAAGCAAGAGCAAGATCAGAAAGGTGGAAGGAGGAATTGAGGATGGTGAGGCATGAAATGTTTTGGACAACCTTGGGTTCAAACATCAAGAGGAAGAATGAGAGAGGCAAAGAGTTGAACATGAGAGACCAGGACACCAAGCATATATAGCAAAACAAAGAAATGTTTGGGAGAGTTCTGAGAAAAGACCAAAAAGAGCTTTAGGGAGGTTATGACTACTGTTTGATTTGCATACATCAGAATATATGAGCTTATAACTGCCTGTTACATATATATGATACTGATCTCATTATTCCAAAGCTATTAATAAGGCTGGGAAGAGATGTGACAGTGAGTGTTCTATATCCACAGTACTGTGTGCTGGTACATAGCATAGTGTAGAGACAAGGCCATTACTGTATGTAGGTATATTATCATCCTGTGAACATGCTACTAGCATATTCTCTCTGATATGCAGGCACCAGCCAGTACTATATATACATGATGTGGATGCACCCACCTGTAGTACCAGCCTGTCCGCTGACATATGCTCAGCATGGCAGGCACTACATGTACTAGATAAGAATCCACACACACACAATGCCAGCTGGTGCATCTATAGAAGACTTGATAGGCTGGTACCATATATACAATGTAAAGGTGTACCCTCTAACAGTACCAGCCAGGGCTGGCCTAGGAGTTATCACAGGTTGGTACTATATATGTAGTTTGAGAATACATCCTCTCATGGTACCAGCCTGAGTGTTGCATTCATCAAAACTTGTTCTTTGCCCTGCACATATACTTGTGATAAAACTGTATACAGCAATTTATATAGTAGAGCCTACAAGTGTGAATATGTTGATATTTAGCTCCAACTGTTAGTACTGGTACATCTCCCTCTCCACATGGTTGGTCTCCTGCAGCTGGAACATGCCTTGAGTATAATAGACTATGAAATTTGTGGTTGGAGTAGGTCTTATTGCAGATGATCTTGGATGCAAGCATGAAGGCTGTTAGCTCTTATATACAGGCCCAGCCAGTACCATATGTACATGGTGTGAGGATGCACCCACACATAGTACTGGCCTGTCCTCTAACATATGCCCAGAACAGCCAGTAGTAGCACTAGGTAAGAATCCACCCACATGTGTGGCTGGCCAGTGCATCAATTTGAGACTTGACAGACTGGTATCATTACATGCAAGGTGAAAACACACCCATTAATGGTACCAGCCAGGCCTGCCCCATAAGTCATTACAGCCTAGGTATGCATGACAACTTGTTCTTGTCACTGTACACATGCCTACAAAAAAACTGTATGTGGCTATTGACATAGCATGCATATGTGCAGTAATATGGTCAAATTCAAAATGAAGTGAAGTGTCTATCCCTGGTGATACTCCATGTCACCTAAAGGCTAGAAAACAGGCAGAGTATAAATTGGTCCTTAAATAAACAGTGGAAAATGGAGAGTGGCAAGGCTGGCAAATGTGATAGCATTGTCTACAGAATGATTATTCTAGGTAAATAATGTGATCTACAATAGAGAACAATTGCCAGACTACTAGGAAACAAAAGCAAATATCTTAATAAATGACAGGAATAGGCACTGCTCTCAAGAGACTAGGAGATGACAAAGCAGAGACAACTTTGGCAGTATATAATTCTTGATGTGTGGTGAGGTGGGTGGAGAGGCTGCCAAATAATGGGGATTTTATAGGGAAGTAGGATGAGGAGGGAGTATAGATAGCAGAGAGTATGGATGGAAGGGGGAGTCATATACATCACTGAAGGGATGGGAGTAGCAGGGATATATGAATCATGCAAGCATGTCCATCCACACAGGGAGGCCCTAGTTTGGACTGGTGTCACAGATTGAGAATGTCTCTATGTGTAGTACCTGCCTGTTCAGTCTGCTAAGGGAGGCCTGGCCAGTACTAGCTCTGTAGGATAAGAATTCCCTTATGTTCAGCTGGCCTATGAGGTCTGATGAGGGAGGTCCAGCTGATACTGGTGTCATGAGTTGAGAATGCCTCTATGTAGGGGGTACTGGCTTGTCCAATCTCCTGAGAGGCCTAGCTAGTACTGATCTCACATGTCAAGAATGCTCCTATGTTCAGTACCAGCTTGTGAGGTATGCTAAGATATGCCTAGCCAATACCCATAGCATAGGTTGCAAATACCCCTATGTGTGGTGCCAGCCTGCCCAGTCTCCTAAGGGAGGCCTAGCTAGTACCATTATCAGATATTGAGAACACCCTATGTGTAGTACCAGCCAGGGCTCCTGTATCAGACCTCATAAGCTAGTATAATACTATATATGGACAATATCCCTATGTGTGGTACCAGCCTGTGGGGTCTGCTAAGGGAAGCCCAGCTGGTATCAATGTCACAGATTAGGAATGCCCCTATGTGTGGTACTGACCTGGCCAGTACCAATACTACATATAGACAATGGTCCTATATGTGGTACTGGCCTGTGGGGCCTACTAAAGGAGGCCTGGCCAGTATCAATGTCACAGATTTGGAATGCCCCTATGTGTGGTATTGGCCTGCCTAGTCTCCTAAGGGAGGTCTGACCAGTACCATTATCAGATATTGAGAATGCCCTATGTGTAGTACCAGCCAGGGCTCCTATATCAGACCTCACAAGCCAATACCAATACTACATATAGACAATATCCCTATGTGTGGTACTTATGGATGAGGTATGTACTATGATTTCCATCCATTCATACCCCATATTTTGATGGTCTGGCTGCTACCATATGTACATTGGCCCAGCTGGGTATCAGGTGGCACCAGATCTACAACTATTTGTACATATCAGGAGACCCACTTGTATGATACTTTTTGACTGAAGGGTCTGAGCACACTCGGTGGCTCACAAGTGGAATGGGTAGGGCATACATATGATGGGAGAGGAGTGATGTGTTGAGCACATGGAACAGGTGACTGAGCTCATTGGATGTGTAGGACATGTGGCTCACCTGCAAGTATATTGTTGAGTGCATGGGACAGGCAGTTGGATGCCAAGCACATTGGGTGACTCATGAAGAGAATGGGTATGATACATGACAGAGATAGGGGTGCACAGGATGAAGTGCTTCACTTGCCAGCTCAGTCCCCCACATGACCTCATGACCTCTGGGACCCTGCCATCACCCTCTTAACATGATCCATGTCAGGTGGCTCTGAAGGTGCGCTTGGATGATGCTCTACATTGCCCTGTGTGCCTGCAGTGTCAGTTGACATATATGGGGATGTGTGGCTGTGAGCATGCTGGGTGTGCCAGACAGGCAGGTTGGGTGTGTTGAATGGGTGGTTGTGAGCATGCTGGGTGCAGGGGACATGTGGCTGTGAGCACACTGGGTGTGCAAGATGGGCAGGTTGGATGTATGGAATGGGTACAGGACAGGTGGTTGTGAGTACATTGAGTGCAAGTGCATTGGGTGGAGTCACTCACCTGCTAGTGTTGCCAAAGTTCAGTTCAGAACCTAAGTTTGAACCTGAACCTGTGAACTGAACCTACAGGTTCAGGTTCAGTTCAGGTTCAGATTAAGGGAAAATTTCATATGTGAGAACTGGTTCAAACCCTTTTGAACTGAGTGATGGGGGTGAGAGTGGAGGGGATGATGGGGGTAAGGAGGAGGGAGCGATGGAAAAGGGAGGAGAAGGAGGAGAAGGTGATAGGAGAGGAGAGGAAAAGAGG
>JBBPLV010000979.1:0-12489 GCA_038089975.1 Boletellus ananiceps | reverse complement strand
CGGATTCTAACCAGGCAACAAGGATCAAAGCCTCGTTGGGACGATCGCAATCAGAGAGGTATCCTCGTGCATCGGACCTGGCGTTTGTGACGATAAACCGACCAAGGTACCGCTTTGCACGGCGCAAGTCGAACGGAGTCAAAGCTGCGCAGGAAGATCAAGAACTCCATCCGTCGACGCTAGCGACCTGCATTGAACCCCCGGACAGGAAACACGCGAACGAGGACTCGGAGGACGGCATTTCCAAGAGTTTCAAGACGGGAAGTGAGCTCCATGTGGGCAAGAGCACAGGCGAGCTTTCGTCGGCACTATGCAGCTTTCTTTCACGACGTGCCAGAGCACCTTCGACGAGCACCGACGCGTCCACTTTGAGCGATGGCGGTGACTCGCCTGCCCGAGGCGCAGCGAACGGGGGTAATACACCGGTCGCGATCATGGCATCCGCGCGGAACGATGGCGCGACGCAACACATTTGGGAAGTACTGGGGAGAATGGCGGTGGATTCTGCGTGAGAGACAATTCTCGGGTGAGTGTGGAATGACAGGTGTCAGGATTTGGTATAGCAGCCCTTCTTTCAGCTGCAGTGTCTGCCTTTTCTTCTCGACTTGACAGCGCCCCATAGGTCGTACGTACAAACGTGTTTGTTGTGTAATGCTTCCCGGAGATCAGCTTCCGTGACGTTCTGTGAGGAAATATGTCGCGCAATGCGGCCAATACAAACCTAGTGCGGTTCGGACAACCTGTTCTTGAGTTTGGACGACGAACTGATTCGACAAATGTCAAGATGAGTCAAGTAGATGCATCCGTTCCGACGAGGAAGACTGGGTGGCACCCCTGTGATCCTTCCCTTCCAACTTTATCACCGCGCGGAAGTTTATCTTTCTCTCACTTCCAGGACGGCCCTGCAGTAACGTCGGTATTGATAGGCCTTTATCTCAGCGCCCTAGTCGCGAAGTAGACCGATGTTCGAGAGCTATCAACTTACTCCCCGACCAATTTCCTGACAATAGAAGAGAGTTAGACGGGATAGCATTAGACCCGAAAGGATACCACCGATAGCAGACATCTTGCATCCAGGCAGCCACCTTTTCATCTACATGTTCAGAGTCCATGGTGATGTTGATTTAGGGCCTCCGGACCTAGAAAGTCGACCCCATATGCTACAAGCATGCTTCTCTCAAAAGATCCTCTTCAGACCTTGAAGCGCAGCGAGTTCTACGCTCTGGTTCACCCTAACGCTCCCTGGATCAAGCATGCCGTCCACAAGAATAACTGGCGACTCTTTCCAAGCCCGGCCGCCCCCTGGGCGCTGATCCATGTGAGCTGTTATTTGGACAGACGCCGTCAGCGAACACGATGTGAGCCCGTCGGTGTCGACCGGCTAGCTTGGCCAGGACAGAGGTCTCACGGACTCGGATTCAGGGCCTGAGGAACCATCATAGTAGTACAAGTAGAGCACGATTGTGGACCAAACCAGGTCGTGGCAGGCGCTGAGAGATGGTCGATTTGTGGGATCAGTCGGAGGAGCCGTGGGAAACCTTTAGTAGAGGAATCCATGTCTGCCTGACTGCCTGACAATATATACACCAGCCTCGCGCTTGTACCCGCAATGACTTCGTATTGATGATTGCCACGGAAATTCGGACAAGAGAAAGCTATTGTCGTAGAATGACAACGAATGGTAAGACTATCATGTTGATGAGTCTTCTCTGTCACGAGCCAAGAGGAAAACAGCATGATGGGTCCATAGAATATTCAGTCGAACTACCCTCGTTCGCCACTCGTCGTCTCGCATTCACACCAACCACGACCACTCCAGCTGCTGCTAGTAGCTTGTCTTCACCGGCATGTCTGCGTATTTCCCCCATCAAGCGGCTGTGTGAAAGCGAAGCACCAACAAAGAGATGCATGCGACCAAGTCTGCACAACTTCCTCGCGGGACAGCTCGAGTCCTATGGTTCCGGAACAAACGAAACGTTGCTATATACTACTTACTATCAAAAAGGAAACAATAGGCACGCTCTCGGTTTCCTCGAGAAGAAACTGATGCCTTTACTTCCATTCACTCGGTAAATCCTACAATATCAAGCCATGCATTGCACTAACACATTCCCTAGGATGTTCATCCTCGGTACTGGCAGTCACGCGTGCGCCACTGACCTGCGGTGGTGTTGTATGTCCTGTCGATGTGCCAGATGATCTTGAAACCATGTTTGCGCTCTCGTTCCTCAATTTCTGTGTCTAACTTAAGGAATAGATCAAGATTCGAGGGCCGTTTGCCGTTTGACTTCCGCAAATCATTTTCCTTGAGGAGAAAAAATCAACTCAGATATGTCAGTATGCAACAAAAGTGGCCTTGACAGAGCGAGTGTTGTGCGTACTAACCTTCCATGTGGGTAGCCACTCTGTCATTCCCTCAACGACATAATGAGAATCGGTAGCAATAATGACCACTGGCGGGGATTGGCCCCTATGGTGCTGATATGGTATTCAAACTCGTTCACTTTCCACTTTCCGTTGGAATCACAAATCCTCTTCAGGTCTTCCAGTGCGGCAAGCAGTTCAGCACGCTGGCTTGTCCTCTTTCCGCCGGGTGTCTTCATCGTCTGGGTCGCCTGTGTGCCCCAAAGGCGACCCCGATGCCCGCCACTGCACCATTGCTTGAGCGTGCACCGTCCACGTATACGACCTGAGAATGGTGGCACACTACTCTCGCGTGAAAGCAGCATCTGTGGTAGAAGCGGTTGCACTTACAACACGCCATGACAACCTCATCAGGCCTGAACTGGGAGGCGACGCTTTTGCAAGTTCGGTAGCGGCGACCAAGGTCTTCTTCACGTACAAAGTTGGTCACGACCACAAACAGCTATACTTGATACTGAGTATAGCCAGACATAGTTGAGATTCTCCGTTCCGAGAACTCACCTTTATCTTTTTTGCTGGTGGTTGGGGCAGTAGTCGAACTACAGCTTGCGGTTGTCAGTGTCAGTGGTGTTACGTAATTAATACCCGAGTCGGTATATTCCGAATTTTCCTTGCGCTAGTGTCCTTGTCCTCAGTGATTAGCCCATGTCTACCATCGCGAACGGGGCGAAGACAACAACCAGTTTTACGTCTATTCCACGCCCCTCGACCAATGTACCCCCTGCAGCACAAACATTTGAGCCGTTGGTGAAATCCGTTCTGAGCCATCGACTCCTCAACAATATATTCGCCTACTCGGCCGCCTTTTCCCTTGCTTCTACTGTTTTGCTGCCTAGCGGGGACGATACTAGCATCCTTTTACGGTTATTCAGACCCAGTACATGGGCTAACGCGTCATTAACGTGGCTTCTCGGCGTTCTACCTGTCGTAGTGGTACGAAAGGCCCTTTTGACGCGTACGTAGATTATCACAGGCGTTGACCACATACTAATCCACCAGCTTAGCAACCCCGGATTCTGCATCTTCTCCGTCAAAAACAGTGACAGCCGCGCTCGCAAAGCCAACAACGCGTCGATGGATTGCAGTTTATATCACATCTTCACTTCTCCTCTTGACACTCCAGGTCGTCTGCACATGGTCTGGAAGCGAAGATATGCGCCTGAACTTGTTCATCAAATCGAGGTATGTGTGGCAGGTTGTAGTCCGCACACGTCATGGCCTGTAATTGCATTGCACAGGAAGCATCCCTACTACCTCAACGGCCAGTTTATCTTCCTCGTGCTGGCGCAAACATGGCTTTCGATTAGTTTTGCACTTCGGAGTATCATGCTCGAGCGGTTCGTCTTCCGCTGGGCGAAAGCGCAACCATTCTCGAGCGCGGTGAGTCTCGCTTTGCCACGATCGTTGTACGTGTCTCGTGACTCCAAACATGCAGCCTTTTGTGCCGCGAAATCTCGTCATGCTTTTGCTCACCATTACGCTCTTCACGCTTGCGTCGTTTATGGTCTACAACGTCGCGTTTGGGTTGGCGCGGTTAGTTCTGTTGCCACTCCTCCTTAGGATGCCCGTCGTCCGATCGCTTCTCAAGCCGTTTGTTGGCCACTTTGTTCGGGGACCTTGGACCTTGACCTTACCGTTGAGGCATTTGTCCCTCGAGTCGCACGCATTCATTCTTGGAGTGTTCACGCTTACAAACTGGGAATTCGCTGAAGCGCTATTTGATGTTTATATCCCTCAGGTACGCCACCGTCCGCCATACTCTCTTCGTGCGTTAAATACTCCGCCAGCCCGCCAAAGTTGCTTCCACCACCGCAGACCCTAACGCGACGCTTGTCTCGGGTATCACGTCCACCAATCCTCTATATCTCCACTTTGCCTATGCCGAGTTATGTGACGTTGCGTTAGACAGCCATGCGTCGAGCGCCTCCCGTCGGACAGCGCTATTTTCTGATCAAAAATTTAGTCCAAGTCTGTGGAGTACTTTGGCGCGCGAGTCACTCTTGCGACTCGGCCATGACTATCAGACGTTCCTTCGCAGAGGTGCACCCGCACCCGCCAGTGTGCCTGCACCAGCGATCGCGCCGAAAACGTCCCAACCACCTGCAACGCCACTCTTGCGAAAGGTGATCTATAAAGCACCGATACACTCCCCCGTGTCGAAGGTGTTGGACACGTTTGCGTCTGATTCGGACATCTCCAAGGCTGCTGATGCGATCGCCTCCGAGGTTAGTTCGCGCGTCATGGATGCACCGATCCCGGAACTCTTCCGCTCGACGTCAGTTCATCCAGTTGCTTCCGCGCTCCCTGCAACTGCAGCGATAGCTCCTGTCACAGCTCCTCAGTCAAGCATATTTGACACGTATGTTTCGCGTGCCAGAGTACAATTCCGAGATTGGGCCATCGAGCACGCGCCGTCATGGTGTCAAGATGCAGCTGGAGTATGGGATGTATGGTGGCGCAGAGACCGGACCAACAAGGTTGCCGAAAAATGTCTTCCGAATCGAGATCTTGATGCACTCATCATTCAAGGTGAGCGACCCAGTTTTGAGAGGCGTTTGTACGAATACTAGACCGACTGACGTGAATTAAATCCATTATAGCGCTCGCCGGGCTTGTTTGTGCGTCGCTTACCGAGGACCGCTATGGTGTGGTGCAACGCGATATCCCACGCATCTTGGAGGCGTTTTTGTCTTTCTTGACCGTGCTCGAAGAGTATCAAGTTGAGGTGACCAAGCTGTACGTCCCGCCTACAGCGGACGAGGCCTTTCAGGGGGATTCCAAGGTACTCCGAGAGAAGGAGCGTACCAGAGTCGAAGTGGCGAAAGCAACGGAAGTGATTGGGACCGTTGTCGACGGTACGTCCTTTTTCTTTCTTTCCGTGTCCTGTCGCATTACATGACCTGAGCGTGACTAACGTGTCATCCGTTCCACAGCACTAAAGTCGGGCGTCGCAGACATTGTGCGGACGTTTGGGGAGAAGCTTGTCGCATTCAAGTTCCCACCGAGAATCGCACAGAAGCTGCAGGCGTTTGTAGATTATGCCTGAAACACTCGCTGGATCCCCTAGGCCGACCCGTGTGTGCATATATGGTGTGCCGAGTTCTCTTTTATACTACTCGTCACGGTCCTTCCAATGTTTCGGATGGACTTTGATTACAGCAATCGGTGATATGCTTGACTCGGCGTACACGCGCTTCTCAGCGCTGTTGTGTAGTCGACCAGAAGCATAAGAAAATACCTGTAGGGGTGTGGTTCGGATGGGAGGGCTTATATCGCCCATCTTGCCCGGGAGAGGGGCGGATTGTCACGCGCGCCACTGAAGCCCAAACATACATATGTGTGCCTTGCTTTTTTCTTTCTTTCCTGATTTCATGCAAATATGGAACTGGGCGGGCGACATCGTGGGATGGTGTTCACAGGATGACGAATGTTCGCGCGGCTGTCACTGCCTGAATGACAGGCACATACAAGTATAGCGCGACACTCGGCGAACGGGCAGATTGATACGCTGTGTCAATAAGATCCACGACGCGCCCGTCCGAAGGAAGACAGGCAACTCATCCCACTACACCAGCATGTCAAGACTTTTCGTGTCCTTCTCCTGTGACCTAGAACTCAGGTCATTTCTGCCGACGACGGAACCCGACATACCCGCGTTACGCAGCAAGGCAGGATGAGTTGATAGCGGATCATGGCAACCCAAGTCTGTCACCGGTCTCATGACAATCTTTTACATCGTCGAAGGCGCATAGGGTAGGCCTGAATTCCAAGCACGCTTCTTGAGGCCGGGAGGGTGGCAGGCCTGCGGAACGATACTGTCCGGTGATCAAATTCTGCCAAGGGGAAATGAACTGTGGATCCACCTACCCCAGCGTTATTACAAGGAGTGATAGCTATACCACTGTTGGGTGGATGAAGGCGAAGAACAACCTCCAAAGGTTGGTGACGGAAGCGACTGTGATGTTTCGAGGACGATGTCCAAAGGCAGGCCAAACACCGTCTTTTGAAATCGCGTTCTTGCAGGTCTGCATGCAACCCGGGAAATCGACCGGATGAAGAAGCGGAAAAATGGGAATGCGCAAGGGCCACATGAGGATATGGACGTGCTATCCACAGAGCTTCTTGGTCCCTTCGCTAGCACCACTACGGCCGCAGAGGGTAGCGAGAACTAGCCCAACCGCCACGCTGTCGGTTCAGAGAGCGGAAAGTGTAAGGGCGTGGAGACGATGAATGACGCCCGAAGATTGTCTGCTCACTCCTTGCCTGAGAACGACTATCACCAAGATGCTCTTGATATGTTGATTAGGATCCACCTCCAACCAGAGAAGGAAGTTTATGAGTTCATTTAAGAGAGCCGTGCAAGATAGACACGAGTGATCCAGATCGGCTCGAAGGTACGTCAAGGTCGGAGAGTCTGCGCCTGCCGACGACGGAGTTGCCATGTGTCGTGGATCGCTACCAAACCACTACGGCGTATTGCTTTGGCATGGTAGTCGCACCAGTGAGCTGGCTGGATATCGCAACTCGCGCGAGCGCTGCAAGAGATCGATGACCATTCGCGATTACAACCACGCAGGAGAACAGGAACGCAGCGCCAGATACTTTTCTCGCGTATTTTCGGTTTCATAGAGTATCACGGCAGTACCTCGCAAGATTCTCCCACGTATTCATCGCCTGGTCCAAACGAGTTTTGAGATCCAGACCCGGAACTGCCATATCGTGGGGTTGCTCGTGCCCCGTAAAAAAGGGGTCTGTCTGTCTGTCTATGCATAGCTTCTGCGCCATCATTCTAAATTCTCGCTCGTACCCAGACCTTCGCACAGGTTCTACAACATGCCCGCAGAGAGAAACCTGAGCTCAGAACTGCCAAAGTAGCATAAAAATTGTGTTATGGTCGCGCGAGAACGAAACGGTATAACGAGTCGCATAGGTAGTGGGAGATGCTATGTTATGTACAGCCTTGTGCCACACGAATTGTTGGGGTTCATGCCATTACATTGGGGCACCCAATCACAACACCGCCCCAAGAACCCCCCCCTCCGTCTCGAGCACGTCCCATTAATCGCTACAGTACAACCCAGCAAGTCTTCTCCCTTCTAGCAACCCACATCCCAAGACATACGCATGTGGACATAAAACAGACGTGGTGGGCCATAGCTGGGGAAAAAACAAAGTGAAAGAAAGGACAAGTAGGGTATATACGGTAGGAACACCTCGCGGTCGTGAGCAAAGAACAAACGGGCGTGACGGCGAAATGGCAGGGGTAATGAATCAGCGCCAAGTCATCAACAGAGAAATTAGTTCAGAGAGAAAGTGTCATGAAAGGGACGTCGCATCTCTCAGCTCTAGACCATGTTCCGAAGGCGCGGCAGACAAGCTGTACCCACCGGTCTCCAGCCCGACGTACTGGTAGACGCGGTCTCTACCTGGAAGGGCCGCCCGGACCCGACGCTGCATATCACTCAATCGACCACTAGCTTTCCAGAGCTTGAGTTGGTCCCATCGTGCTCTCACCGCCATACGAAGCGCGGTACGACGCCGTGCGAGGGACGCGCGGGGCGCGTACAATGAGACGGGCACGGATATAGTCGGCGTGATCGGGCGTTCTATATGCACGGTATCGCAAGGCAATCAGGAGACGGAGGCGGAGGCGGAAATGGGACGTACCTGGTGGCAAGACTGTATTGACAGGCAGCCTCGTCACAGGAGCAGATTTCTCTGTGGCCTTGGCTTGCTTGAGGAGACCCTTGATGCACCCCGAGAACCAGTAGGCGTGAAGGGGCAATATGCAGGCCATGAGGACAGCCGGACCGAACGAACCGTTAGTGGCTTCATGTCGCTGGACGGCGAGGGTGGCACATAGAGCGATATGGAGAGCAATGCGCGTTGAAAAGAAGGAAACAGCAAAGATGATATCGGAACGGAGACGTGGCACGAGGCTTCCCAGAGCCAGGATGAACGTTGGGATCTGAGTCGGGCAGTCGTCAGGATATTCGCGCTTGGAAGGTTCGGTTCGTATGAGGAAACCTACCTCCATGATAGCGCACAGACAGAAAATATGACTCCAGTGTCTTTGGATGGCATATTCAACAATGAAAATGTAGGCTGAGTGATGTATCCATCCGGTGAGGAGGTTGACCCTGCTGCGATAGAACAGCATGCCCATTGTCAAGTCACTAGGGTAGGTTGGTTACACTGAAGCAAACAGAGCACACTGATCGAACCAACGCGATGAGGTAGGCCTGGAAAAACCTGGCGACACCGTCGGTAACAACGGGGGGGATGGAGACGTGCTTCAGCTGCCCTCTGGCGAAGGCGAACTGCACAATGAGCGGAAGACTGAAAAGAGACATGAGAGCGCTACTGAGCGTCGTGAGCACCCATGATCGCTGCTTGACGGTCGTGCAGTAGGTGGCGAGGAGGAGGTAAGAGGCTACCAGGAGGACAATGGAAAGCCAGAAAGCCGCCGAGGTCGCCAACCGCGACAGGTTGGAGAGAAAGGTGATCATCGCGGGGGAAGAAAATGGCGACGACGTGATAAGCTGGAGGTCGTGTCGCGTTTTAAGAGCGCGCGGGAAACGAACCAACCCAACCAGCTGCCAGTAACGGAATGGTTGTTTGGCACGTTTCTAGCCTGTGAACCGATTCGGCTAGTCAAGATAACGATCCTCACTCTACCTTTACAGCGACGTCTCCATTCGAGGCATATCAAACTCAGTCAAGGCTAATTTCCCTCGTCAGCGAAAATGATAAAAATTGGACGAACGTGACGGTCCGCTAGCGAGCGAGGCCTCGGAGTGTCTGCCCGACTGCCTCGAATGGGACGTCTGCACGCCACAGCGAACGTGCGTCGGCACCTGTCCGGCATCCCTCCCCGCTCGAAGCCCGCCTGGCAGTCGGACCGCCAGACCACTCCATGGCGGTGTGGCCTACCGCAACTTGGACTCGGGCGGTGGCCGTCCGAGTGCGCCCTGCCTTTATAGCAGTCGCTGAGAACAAGCTCGAGACGCTCACACACTGTGAGCTCGTGTCATTAGGACGTGCCTCGGGCCTCGGGGCCCCCGCGCTGTTTACTCGAGTTGACTCGCCCAAGCAGCCCACTCGCCTCGATCCGGTCGACGAGCAGAGAAACTCCTATTTGGAATGTCGCCGCCGCTGCTGTCGCTCTTACTCCCGACGCATCCGAGTCACTCTGCTACATGTCCTTTGGGAAGCGACTCAGAACAAATCGATCCGGCGAGTTGCCTTCGTCAGTCCCGAGAACCAGCATGGGAACATTTGCCAAGTCCTCTGACCGTGCGACGTTCCCAGTGCTCATTCGACGGATTGTCGACACCATTCATGTGAGCGTACGTACTGCCTTTGCTTTTTTTCGGCGACAGCTCATGCGCACGTTCCCCCAAAGCCAGGGCGGCCGAATTCATGGATGCGTCCCAAACAGGTACAATCGCATTCATCGGTCCGGCTCTCGCCCAACGTCCTGTCGAGTCGCGTTCAGTGGTCGGCGTCTTCCTCTCTCAGGGTACTCCCGGGGGAGAACGGGATGCGGCATCCAATTTCCTTCGAGATGAAGGCCATTCTGGAAGATCGCTAGGATCTAGAGGGATCGCACACTATTCAATAGTGCTCATACTTATAGACCGCACGCACATGGTAGTGCATATCCCATGGCCAATGAGGACTCTGCGGAGTTCATCTGCACTCGCTCGTGCTAACATTCGTATATTCAGCTACTTGCGTGGACTCTGTCGTGCGGAGGCATCATGGTGCTGAGCACCTACGTATCTCGTTCACCGACGAAGCTCATTATATGGCCCTCGAGTCTTCCTTACCAGCACGAACATGGTATTGTTATACATGGGTACTAGGACCGGGACCGACAAAGAAGAGTGATCAAATGTATGGACGGTGCGATGAGAGCAATCAAGGAAACAGTATAGATGAGCTATGCGTGCTCGGCAGATCATCCTGAACGCGAGATGCTAGCAAAAAATGGAACGATCGTGAATAGAAGACGACTAAAAGGCCCATCACAGTATTTCCAGGACCTCCACGCGGATATCGTTTGCAACCTTGCTTCCTGACCAACGCGCGATGATCTCGTGCTCAGCGGCCACCCGCTTGTATGCGCCATCTGACTGTCGCAAGAGTAGTAGTGCACTGAAGGGCTGTCCCAAGCGTGTGATCAGCTGCAGGGCGCGTGTGTACGCATCCGGTCGAGTATCCGGGGCCCCCTCAACCATTGGTACATGCACCAATTCCATGTCCGCGTCCGCACTGCTTCCCGACTCCGAGTCCGAGATCAACCCCACATCCGATACCAACCTGTCGTCCCCAGTGGTTACGCCATGAAGCTTATCGAGGTGATGGATCCGTGTGTCCACGAGCACCAGTCTCCGTGGCTCGGTCAGCGGGAGCGAGTCCATCGTTGTGACTTCCACTTCCCCGAGTCCAGTTGTCTCTGCACGATATACGTTGGCTTGTTCTTGCCTGAGATCTACCACGTCGAACACGATGCACGGGAGGTGAAGGCGAAAGTGAGCAAACCGTGCCGGCTGCAAGCGAGTAAGACGGTCGTAGATTATAAGAGCATCAGTGAGTGGGAATACGGCCCGTAGCTCGTCCACCTGTTTTTCCAGCTCGTCTCGTGTAAGGCATGGAGAAACAAACAGATCCCGGCTGTACACGGTTGGGGAATTTGGAAGGCAGCTATTGCATGTGGACGACTTTCCGGTCCACGCAAGCAACGTCACTTGACCCGACCGCATCACGATGTGTTCTAGAATGCGACCGTGTGCAGGCTCTTTCTCGTCTACGTCCATTGGGCCAACCATCTTTAGGAGGATCTCTCCAACCTCCTTTATTCGTCCAGAGGTATACAGAGCTTCACATAGGCACTGCCATGTGGTGATCTTCAGACTGTCAAAGTTCCAGCCGAAAATCTTCCAAAGGAAGTGAGTGCATATCATAACACAGTGCCAACGGAAGACTTGCAAGAGAGATCGCCGTTAAAGGACTGGTGACTTGCAGAGTGGAAGAGATCTCCGCAAGCTCAAGTGTCTGCACTGCATTTTTATAGTCTCCTCGTTTCAGATACATACTCCCGAGGACCTGCCAGAGATATCAGAAACAATATTTATTGCCCTAAGTCGTATGGTGTACACACCTGGGCGTAGTGGCCTTTCACCCTTTCATCAGCAGAAGTGATCAACCGCTGAAGGCGTGACATTGCTTGTCTATGCTCGCCGCACGTAAACATAAGAATGCACTAAGAGGGCTGAAATTCAATTGCGGCGCATATAGAATGTGTCGAGCATGTACCTTGATGACCAAGAGAAGCATGCTATTATTCGGATCTCTGTCGAGGAACACGAAATCAAAGTTATCGAGTGCAACTGCCTGTTTACCTGCACCAATGAGGGCGAGGGACATCGCAATCCGGCCTATGGGCGACTCCTTGATCTGAAGGGACTTTGTGTGCGCTCAGTTAAACACATAGGAACATTAGACATGGGAAAGGGTTACCCTGTCTGCGTCCTCAATTGCTGTGTTCCATTTTCTCAAACGTGACCGTACGAGGGACCTAGCCGCAAGCGCATAGTGCCCGGGTTTTGAGCCTTGTCCGATTTCGTCAGATAACATCCTCTCTGTATCCGACAGGCTGCCTAGCATCCACGATTCGAAAACCGGATGACGCAGTTCCATCAGTGGAACTCGAGATACCCGAGGCACGTGGAGGTAAGCACTAGGAAGGATATCGCTGAGATTGTGGATTGTAATTCCCTTGTCATGACCGCATGCAAGGTACCTCCCGTCACAGGACACGGAAATACAATTAACGTCTGTCGCATGGTTGATGGTACTGCCAATCTGCTTGCGTGAAGTATAGTCCCAAAACGAGACCGAAGAACCTGCAGAACAAGCAACGAGTTGACCGCGAGTCGCAACAGACGCATTCTCTTCGTCATCTTGGACGGGCCACTCGGAATGAGTAGACGTGGATATGTCAATGGAGATCAATTTGCCTAGGGAGGTGACAAAGAGCTGTTCGCCATCAGAGGACCA
>JBBPLV010000978.1:0-12494 GCA_038089975.1 Boletellus ananiceps | reverse complement strand
TTCAAGGCAGGGGTTAGGGCTATTAATGACCCAGCAAGGGCTAGAGCTAATGCCTTTTGGTTCTCCTACAAATGTCAAGTCTTTCCAAAATAGCCAAACATTGGGACACTTTTTTGAGCCACTGTACCTAGTAAGGACAAGAGTGTGCATGACCTACTCATCGGAAGCAAGGTCAACACTATTATTAGAGAGGGAATTGAACTTGGGCACCAGCAACAGACTGAACATGAGAGGAGAGATGCCCTTTGACAAAGGATTGAACAGGCTTGTGATCACATGGACAAGAGACTTTGCTGTCTTGAGAGAATTCCTCCTATTTGCTTTGCTCCTTATCATTGCCATTGGTCTTGGAACTCCACCTTCATACCTGGTGGTCTTTTCTTTACTAACACTCTATGACCAAGGACAGCACTTAGGGTACCTAATTGTTACACTCTCCATTGAGTCCTATGAATATAGAAATCCACTTGTACATTGGGCCAACCCCATTGAAATGGTCTGAATCTGAACTCTGACACTGCCACCTCCACAGGAGTATGAAGTAGATGAGTCATCTGCTTCTTTTGATTGATTAGCTGTGGATATTGTAAACAGGCACAAGCAATTATCCACAGAAGAGAAGTTTAGGTTTCAGCACCATGTGAACCTGAACCTCTGCTGAAACCAATATCTGAAGAAGTCCATTTATGGCCACCTTCTAAAGAAGAGTTGTAAGCTGAAACAGGAACAGCAGAAGAAGTCAAATCTACCCCACAAATCCAAGTAACCAGCTTTATGCTCATTGCATTCCTAGTCCTACTCTTTGTAGTATTCATTGCATTACTAGCACTCGCTTACAGCACACTCATTGCCTATCAAACTCAGTGCATCTATAGATCCTATCCTTCACTCATCCTACCTCTTTTCTTTATCCAAATCCAGTTCTCCATGCATGGAATTGAGTTCCTAATGGGAGATAGTTTGAAGCTCATGAATATTGTACCAGAAACACTGTCACATCTGGAAGAACTACTGATTCCTCACATAGCTGAGGAACCCAAAGGGATTGTTCCCCCTAATCTCATAGAACCCATTACAGACAATTGAAATAACAACACTTGGGATAATCAGTCTGAACATAGTTATCTCACTCCACCCAGAGTTACATATAGCACAACCAGGAGAGACATATGGAGAGGATCAGATTCTTTGGCAACCAGATCCGAACCAGGATTAGGATGAGACTCCACCAGCATTGTTATCTGAGGAGTTAGAACAGGATCTTGAGGATCTTGCTTTCACAGGTCCAGAACCCATTCCTGAGGTTCACCATGAAAATTGGCCAGCTTGGGCTATACAGAATATCCTACATCCACAACCCTGAGAGTTGGTATACCTAGTCTACAGGCACAATTATCATGAAGCCCACAGAACCACTGTTCCTGGAGGACACTTTTTCATTACTGAGAATCTTTTGGAGATTAACCGAGAGGAACAAGAGAACTTTCAGTGGCGTGGTGTTGTTGACTCACTACCCCACGTAGTTCTATTTGAAGCAACAGAAGTTGAAGGATTACCTAGTTGGTCACAAGCTATAACTAGGGAACAGGCTTGGGAATCCTTACAGGAAGCTCAGAGAAGCGACTTGTTCATTGATTCCAGCTTATCCAAGATTAATCTAAGTCTATTCCATTGATCAGAAATAGTAGTGACTGACACCTTCTTTCTTCTATCAGTAATCTTATCTCACTATGTCAAACCCCTTTGATCAACACGTAGTGCTCCAAGAGCTACTCAATAGACAAGGAGATTGGCCTGGCATTGTCACCTATCTCATTGATTTGTTTACTGCCATAAACAATTAGGCAAATACTACTGATGCAGACTTGACTAGAGTGAAAGTTGCTTTGGTTCAAGCTGAGAACAAAGTACAAGCACTCAATAGAGCAGTAACTGCTGTACCTAGTACATCAAGTGCTTCAGGTACCAAATTATCATCCAAGAAGGTTGAGGTTTTCCAAGATCCAGGGATTTTTAAAGGAGAACTCACTAAATTTGATGACTGGTGGCTCAAGATGAGAACTTGGTTACAGATCAATGCAGACACAATCAAACCTAACTCATTTGATGCTGTTGTTGCAGTCCTATCTAGAATGACAAGACAATGTACAGAAACTTTTGCTACTGCTAGGTTAGAGAAAGGACAGGCCTATACATGGGCTACACTTGTGAAAGACATTGAGCAACTTTCTGCCCCACAGTCAAAGTGGATATTGTTCTCAAGAAACTATGGAACTTGAAGTATGCTCCAGGAAAGATGCTTGTTGACGATTTTGTTGATCAGTTCAGGCAACTGTTCAAGCAAACAGGTATTGGAGAAACTCATGCTTGCAATATCTTAGATGCAAATATCTTGTCAGAGATCAGAGACTATTGCATCAAAGAAAAGAAGAGATCTAGAGACAATGTTGAATCCTACCTTCTTGCTGTGCAAGATTATGGTAGATCCCTTGAATTGATTTGCTATATGAAGAATCCTTCTAGTTCCACATAGAATAAGGATTACCAGAATCAACAGAGTCATGGACAATCTCATCACAGTTCCTGTGATCCAAATACCATGGATGTTGATGCCTTGCATCAAGGATCTAAATCCAAGTGCTTCCAGGATTGCTACAACTGTGGAGGGATTGGTCACTTTGGCAAAGATTGTAAGAAACTGTCCACAAAGTGTAAAGAATGTGGTTGGCCTAGAGGCAATCATAAGCCTCGATGCTTGAAAGCTAGGAAAATTTGAGCTACCACTGAAGAATCAGGATCAGATTGGGATGAACCACCTTCATCTATTCAGAAAGATCCTAAGGGAAAAGGAAAAGCCAATTGAACAATCTGGGTGTTCAGTCTGGTAAATCCTCTACCCCTAAGTTATCTGTAGTTTTGACAACATCTAGTTCTTCAACTCCTATTTATCAGTCAATGGAGTCTTTGATTGATCTGAAGCTTGGTTGGGACTACACACTGATGCTTGTTATGCTGGTTGTACAATCGCTGGTGAAGTCAGATCACAACTGAGGTCCTATGGGCCACAAGGCAACACTTGGACAGCACACTGTCAATAGTGGCATGAAGACTAATAGAGATTCCTAGTCTCGCTATCCTTCCAAGGACTTGCTGTGGCCAGAGACTGCATGTGGGATTGTGTAGAACTAGCTAGGGAGACACTATTGTACAATACACATCTTAAATACCTAGGCAAAGCTGTACTCAAGCTAATGTAGTAATTCCAGATATCATGGCCAAGAGTTACCTAGCATGGTAGTATGGGAAATGCAGCACCAATAAAGAGATGATGCTGTGGGAGGGCAGTGTGTCTGAGAGTAGAAAGAGAAGCATACCAAATGTAGTAACTCAAGAGTCCCTGTCTGGCAGCAGATACAAGGAGAACACCAGATAGGTAGCATCATCTAAGTAGAAGGGAAATGTAGCAGAAGAACATAGAGGAATCATACTGCAAACCATATTGCCCTGGCGTAAAGTTCATAACAATACTTAATTCCATTTCTAGTCTAGGAATCCCAGAACATGCAAGAGTTTGCTCTTTGCAACCTTGTGATATCTTGTTACCTATCATCATATCTTTGATCCAGCATAGAAATCGAAGCTATCCTTGTAAAGCTCTCCTCGATAGTGGAGCTAACACAGTATTCATTGATCAGACTTTTGCTCACAAAGCAAAGTTACCCTGGACACCATTGGCAAATCCTATTCTGGTGTACAATGTAGATGGTACTTGGAATTCAGCAGGAGAAATTACTCATTGTGCAGAGCTTGTTATTGACTACCAGGGATACAGAGAAAGAGTCAAAGCTGAAGTCACAGATCTAGGAAAGAATCAAGTCATCCTTGGATTCACTTGGCTAAAGCAACATAACCCTGATATTGATTGGAATAAAGGCACAGTGAAAATGACTCGCTGCCCATGGACTTGTCATGCCTTGAAAAGATTAGATTCTTTTGCAAGAAAGATTCAAGCTGAAGAGCAGGATTTTCTTCTACAGTATCAGATCTTTGCAGGACAAGCAGTAGATCAGAAATTGAAGAGTCTTATGGATGCAAAGAAGACAGCAGACGAACTGGTACCTAAACCATACCATGACTTCATTTCTGTTTTCAAAGAGAAAGAATCAGAGCAAATGCCAATGTGCAAAACTTGGGATCATGCTATTGATCTTAAGGAAAGTTTCACTCCTAAGAAAGGATGCTTGTTTCCCCTTTCACTGGATGAACAACAGGAAGTATCATCCTGGCTTGATGATCAACTGTGCAAAGGTTATATCCAACCCTCTAAGTCATCTCAGACATCTCCAGTGTTCTTTGTACCAAAGAAAGATAGTTGAAAGCACATGGTACAGGATTATTGCTACTTGAATGAACATACAGTCCACAACAATTACCCATTGCCTTTCATCTCTCAGCTTGTTGACAAATTGAAAGATGCAAAGATGTTTACAACCCTAGATTTGTGATGGGGATACAATAACATTCATATCAAAGAAGGAGACGAATAGAAAGCTGCTTTCATGACTCACAAAGGATCATATGAACCCCTAGTCATGTTCTTTGGCCTTTGCAATTCACCAGCAACATTCCAGACAACAATGAATGAGCTCTTTCCTGATATGGAAGTTGTTGTTGTTGTCTATATTGATGATGTCATGATCTTCATAAAGACTGATAACATCAATGACCACATCAAGCTAGTACATAAGGTGCTACAGCACCTCAGAGAAAATGACTTGTTCGCCAAATCAGAGAAGTGTCACTTTCATGTCAAAGAGGTTGAATATCTTGCAATGATTGTATCATTGCATGGAATTCAAATGGACAAGAAGAAAGTGCAGGCTATCCTTGATTGGCCAACATTCAGTACAGTGAAGCATGTACAAAGCTTCCTGGGTCTAGCAAACTTCTACAGAAGATTCATAAAGGATTATGCTCACATAGCTCATCCTTTGACTGATCTCACAAAGAAGGATATACCCTTCAATTGGACAGAATCTCAGCAGACAGTGTTTGATATGCTTAAGCAAAGATTTACCACTGCCCTTATCTTGACATATCCAGATATAGATAAGAAGTTTCGGTTAGAAACAGATGTATCAGACTTTGCAACTGGAGCTGTGCTCTCAATGCAAATAGAAGATATCTGGCATCCTGTTGTCTTCTCTTCCCATTCTATGTCACCAGAGGAATGCAATTACTCTATAGCAGATAAAGAAATGCTTAGTGTTATTCAAAGTCTAGAAACAATGGTGCCATTACCTTGAAGGTGCTTGCCATCAGTTTGAGAGTTGGAATGACCATGCAAATCTTCAATGGTTTATGAAGAGACAAGCTTTGAATCATCACCAAGTGCAATGGGCTCAATATCTATCTCATTTCAACTTCTCATGGATCCATAAGTCAGGAACTCAGATGGGAAAAGCAAATACTTTATCTTGAAGAGAGGATCATGCAGAAGGAATTAACACAGAAAATCAGGGAGTACTTGTTATTCCTGCAGAACAGATTGGAGCAACATCTGCAAAGCAAAAAGTCACCCTCCTATCCACAGATTCCGACGAACTCAGACAGTGAATTTGTCATGCCACTTGGAAACTTCTTGAATCTGAGATTCAAGAGTTACTCCAAAAGGACAAACTTGTTGAAAAGGATGATCTCCTTTACAACATTGATAATAGACTTTTCATTCCAGATAAGGAAGATCTAAGAATGGAAATCATTTGATTGCATCATGATTCTCCCATTCCTGGACATCCTGGACATGAGAAAACCCTTGAACTTATCAGACAAAGTTATACTTGGCCTGGTATGAACGAACTAGTCAAAGACTATGTCGCTAGATGTCACAGATGTGCTCGCTTCAAAGGATCAAATCAAGCACCTGCAGGAAAGCTTAAACTCCTAGAAGTGCTGAATATGCCCTGGTTGTATATTTCAGCTGACTTTATTGTAGATCTTCCATTTCCAAAGGCTTTGATTCCATCCTTGCAGTTGTTGATTGATTCTCCAAGGCAGTAGAGTTCATCTCTTGCCATAAGACAGTCACTGCTCTTGATACAGCTAGACTGTATCTGCACAGAGTTTGGGTTAATCATGGATTACCTGACTCTATGGTTACAGACCAAGGACTGCAGTTCGCTTCACAGGTTATGAAGGAATTGTGTGAGCAGCTAGGTTTACAAGTTAAACTCTCCACTGCTTTCCACCCTCAGACAGATGGTCAAGCAGAAAGAATTAATAGAGACCTCCAACAGTACCTTTGCCTATTCACTTCAGAGAAGCAGGACGAATGGGTGAATGGCTACCTTTGGTGCAGTTCTCTTATAATTCCAAGAAGCAGTCATCAACTCAAAAGTCACCTTTTGAGATCACTAGATCATATGCACCTTGCATGGGCATTGAACAGCCTTCCCACTCAAAGGCTCCAGTAGCTGATAAGCTGGCTCAGCATATGAAAGATACTATTGATCAGACAAAGCAAAATCTAGTATCTGCTCAACAGAGAATGAAGATTTAGGCTGATAGACATAGATCTAAAGCCTCTGAATACATCATTGGTGATAAAGTGTGGTTATCCACAGAGAATCTTTGCCTCACTAGAGCTTCTAAGAAGTTATCTGAGCAATGGTTAGGTCCATACTCTATCATGAAACTCATTGGGAGTAATGCAGTTGAACTACACCTTTCTAAATCAATGCGCATCCATCCTATGGTTAACATCTCACATGTTAAGCCATACAAGGAACGTCTTGATGGTCAACCTACCTTCAAACCTGGTCTAGTGCAAGTCACTGAGGACAAGGATGTTGAATATGAAGTTGATTACATTGTTGATTCTCGCTTTGCTGGTCGCAGGCTTGAATATCTTGTTCATTGGTAAGGTTATGATGATTCCAAGCACACTTGGGAACCTTTAGCAAATCTGTCTAGTGCTCAGGCTGCCCTCACAGATTTCCATGCCTTGCATCCCAATGCTCTATGTCATCTCCACCTTGCTAATGCTGATTTCTTTGCCATGTTTACTGACTATGGTCAACCCGTTGTGGAATTGCCTTCTCTGCGGTTGTCTTTTAATCACCTGGAAGTCGATCCTTAGTGAGGGGGTAGTGTTATGCTCTCATATTTTCCCCTATTTTTCCCAGTATTTTTACACCCTTTTCTGACTCAATCTGACTATCCTATGAGTTTATATGGATTTTGTCCACTTATCTATTCCACATTCGGGCTTAGCTAGCCTAATCACCCCTCATGCATCATAGATCTGGTCTGGACTCATCTAGACCACTCTAGAGTCATTCCAACTCACATTGACTCACTCCAGCACATGTTTGACACATGTCCACCCTAGTAACCATGACAGACACAGAGTCATGCTGCCTCCATGCAGGTATGCACTGCCATGCATAGCTGAACTGCCAGCTCACCTCAGTCCAAGATCCAGATTACCCAATTTGGATATGTGACTCATCACGCAGCCACATGATTACCATAGCTGCATTTCACATAGTGACCTCATGTTGATCCTCATGGCCCCTATCCATAGTTACCACTCTTGTGTGACTCATCCATTGTCACCCTGTACCCTACACATGTTTCCCTCATGTACATATGACTCCTCCTGACTCAGGTAGACACAGGATATTGTTAGATCTAGTGTACATGAATGTAAACATAGGAAATGTATATAAGGGACACCCCCAGCTCACAGAGGACCCAGTCTTGTCCTCTTGAGTTTGCCCACTCAGCTCTCTCTCTCCTAAGACTCCTTGCTCCTAAATAGCTCCTTATCCAGCAGGGCTGGTAAGTGGTTGTTTCAGTTCTAGACTAGTGAAGGTGAGATCCTCCTCTAGCTCTTCTAGTAACAATGCCAGAAGTTCTTTATCTCAATCCTGATTTGGATCCAATTGTCAAATGATCTGATTGGCTTCTAGTGTGTCACCTGGTTCAGCTAGTACAATAGGTGGAGTAAATTAACTCTTATTTGAATGATAAACCTGTTCTTGAGGATCTCAAATTTGTGTTCTGTTTCCAATTGTCTGATATGGATTCAGGATATACTATTCCCTCTATGTTTTTGGCTGTGTGAAGTTCAGGTTGTATGTCTGGTCTAACAGGTACAATGTTCAGATTATCTCTGATGAAGAACTCTATTTCCAATCTGAAGATAGTGATATGAATATGAAAGGAATGTGTAATAGGTGATGGATAGTGCATATATGCAATGAGTTTAGTATATAATAAGAGTGCTATAAGTGAGTGCAAGTAGAGCAATGAGTACTACAAAGAGTATGACTAGAAGTACAATGAGCATACAGTGGTTACTTGGATTTGTGGGGTGGATTAGACTTTTTCTGTAAGTTTCATTTCAGGTTATGTCAATAAGTGGCCATAAGCAGTATTACACACTATTATATTTGTTTGTGATATATGGAAATCTGTTATCTGTGTGATAATGCTTATATAGGAATTTCACTATGTTTTATAGTAGTTCATAGTAGTTTATAGTGCTTCACAGTATCTCACAGTATTTCATAGTATATAAGAATCTCACAGCATTTCATAGTATATAAGAATCTCATCCATGTCATAGTACTGGGAGAGACTATAAACTAGTCATAGTTTTCATAGACTATCATAGCACAGTCTACATGAAACCTTGCTATGGGTACTATGACACTGTCCAGTACTAGACAGCACTAGACAGTCTTCTCTAAGTTTGCTGATGTGGTGAATGTGGTAGACTACACTAAATAGGTAGTTTGTGCCTGAGGACCCCTATAAAATGTAGTCATGATTCTTCTTGCTTACTAGTTGCATAATAGATCAATGAGTGGTGATAGAATGATGAGGGTGTCTACTGGGTAGTTAGACTAGTAGGAAAGTGAATAGTCTTGTCTTAATAAAGCAACCATTTACTAGTCCTGCTAGATAAGAGGCTTGTTAGGTCAAGGAGTCAGGTGTTATGCTTGGCTCAAGTAGAGACAAGTACAAACCTAGCAAGTGAAGGGATGAGAACAAAGAAGATGAAGGGCTAGTACCTGTCATGCTTGGCCCAGGTAGGGATGAGCACAGACCTAGCAGACAAGAGATAATGATGAAGGGCTGAATACTTTTGGGACCAGGGGACATTATCCAGAGGGTCTTCCTATAGAGCAGAGGTAGGGGATGCTGAGGGTCTTCCTGTAGCAATAAAAGTACTTCCAGTCAAAGAGAAGTCTTTGCTGGTGGGCAAGGAGCAAAGGAACCAAAGTGGTAGATTGCTAAGGTATGCCAGGTAAATCTAGCTTAAAGTACATGGCTAAATGACAAGGGTTTATATACCTATCCGACAGGTGCATAGACCAGCTACCATATAAAGGGAAAAGGAAGGAGAGGGCAATGAGGTGTCCAAGTTGGATCAGACAAAAGTGTAAGTAACAATGACACATTGGTCCCGAAAGGAAGAGAGAGTCCAAGTTGGATTGGATGAGGACTAAGGAAGAATGACAAAGAGTCTAGCCAGTTGGACAGTAAAGTAATAAGAGAAATATAAGCAGCAATGATGAGAAAAGGAATAGAAGGAAGGGAAAAGGGGCAAATCATAACATTACCCCCTTTGTTATGAACTTTACGCCTGGGCGATACAGTCTGTGGTATGATTCCACCATGTTTGCTTCTGCTACTTTCCCCTCCTACTTAGACAATGCTACCTATCCAGTGTTCCCCTTGTATCCACCACTAGACAGGGACTCTTGAGTTACTACATTTGGTATGCCTCATTTTCTACTCTTGGACACACTGCCCTCCCACAGCATCATCTCCTTATTGATGCTGCATTTCCCATACTACCACACTAGGTAACTCTTGGCTATGATATCTGGAATTACTACTTTAGCACAAGTATAGCTCTATCTAGGTATTTAAGTCATGCTGTGTACAATAGTGTTTCTTCAGCTAGTTCTGTGCAATCTTATGTGCAGTCTCTGGCCTCTGTGAGTCCTTGGAATGATAGTGAGAACTAGGAACTCTATTAGTCTTCACACCACTATTGACAGTGTGCTGTCCAAGTGTTGCCTTACAGCTCATAGGACTCCTCTAGTTGTAGAACTTACCAGTGATTGTACGACCAGCATAACACCCTTAGTAGTGTTGAAACTAAAAATTGTGAGAGGAGGGACTAGGGGAGCTGGTCATATTGGTATATGTGCTATTGTCAAATACATTGTCTTCATCATCTTCAGAGGCTGTATTCCCATCAGAGAAGGGTGTAAGATATCCAGCAGATCTGTTACACTCCCCATATTTTTCCCCTATTTTTCCCAGTATTTTTCCACCCTTTTCTGGCTCAATCTGACCATCCTATGAATTCATAAGGATTTCACTCACTTATCTATTCTGCATTCGGGCTTAGCTAGTCTAATCACCCCTCATGCATCATGGACTTGGTCCAGACTCATCTAGACCACTCTGGAGTCATTCTGACTCACATTGACTCACTCCAGCACATGTTTGACACATGTTCACCCTAGTGACCATGATAGACACAGAGTCATGCTGCCTCCATGCAGGTCTGTGCAGGTATGCACTGCCATGCACAGTCTCACACTGCCACACATAGCCAAACCATTGGCTCACCTCAGTCTGAGATCCAGATTATCCAATTTGGGTATGTGACTCATTGTGCAACTACATGATCACCATAGCCACATTTCACATAGTGACCTCATGTTGATCCTTATAGCCCCTGTCCATAGTTACTGCTCTTATGCGACTCATCCATTGTCACCCTGTATCCTACACATGTTTCCCTCATGTACATATAACTCCTCCTGACTCAGGCAGACACAAGATATTGTTAGATCTAGTGTATATGAATGTAAACATAGGAAAGGTATATAAGGGATGCCTCCAGCTCACAGAGGACCCAGTCTTGTCCTCTTGAGTTTGCCCACTCAGCTCTCTCTCCTAAGACTCCTTGTTCCTAGATAGCTCCTTATCCAGCTGGGCTGGTAAGTGGTTGTTTCAGCCTGTACCCATCCTGTTCTCACATTCCAGATTTATTTCTCTATCTTTACTATCATGTGCTTCTTATCTTCTATAGTCTCAAGGTATCCATCATTCCTCTTTAGATATCTCTTGTCATCCTGCTTACACCTTTGTCCGATTCAACTCGACCCCTATTTATAGTTCTTCTTTTGTTTCCTCCTTTTATAGTATATGGTCTGTGTATGCCCCATCCTACTATATAAATCCTAACTACAGACCATGTATTCTCATTCTTGTTCTGCACAATCTAGCAGAACCTTGAGTCACCCCTCAGTCTGAGTTCTCTTTCAAGTTCTCATCCTTTGTCTCCAGTCTGGTCCTTTGACCATATAGTCTTTAGTTCCCTTTGGGCTGAGTCATACCTCTTTGTGAGTGTCCTGCCAATCAGTCAGTCCTAGTCTGCATACTCAAGGTATGCCATGCATAACAACTGGCGATTCCTCATCTGCTGGAAAGGCTATACATCTGAGGATGACTCCTGAGAACCTGAGTGGAATCTCAAACATTCCAAGTCTGCTCTTACTGAGTATAAAAGACTTCACCCATCCTCATTCTCCCTCTAGAACTTTTTATCCCCAACTACCATCACCACTGCCTACCATGTCTGATGTTCCATCCTCCCACTACATCTTTGCCCACCTCCTCTGTCCCACTCCTGACCCAGACAATAACTCTTGTCTCCTCATGTCCCTGATATTGCAAGATGCCAGCCTTGCTACCATCCTAGACCCTAAGCTCAAGGAAGGCACTCCTCTCGATGCTCTCTACCTTGCCTTTATGTACAATGCATCCCTTGGAAATTATGTTCAATACCTAATGTAGGCTTCTGATATGGGCCTTGCTGAATAAACCCTACACCCCCCAGCAATCCTCTTTCCCATCGCCCAGTCACCATTTCCCTATCCACACTTGTATCTGTCCTTTGTCATGCCACACCCCTTCATCATACCAAAACCCTTATAGACCCAGTCAGAACTACCAGTTCCACTATCCATTGTATCACATTCAATACTCCAATATCTACTTTGTTATCTCCTCTCACATCCATGGAAGAAGATGCCCTTGACTGCACAGAAGCTATTGACTACCCCATGTCCATCCCCATTCCCTTGACCCACCCTCATTATCATGAATGGTGCTTCCAGTATGGATACTTGGAGCATATATGAGTCCATTGCCAGTTCTATCAATACTCATCCAGTCTAGTCTTTCACCCTGGTCATCTTCAGTCCTACTGCCTTCTTTGCCACATCTGTTATGATTCCCTGACTACCCCTATCTTTTCCCTCATCATCTACCCTACCCTCTATCCTGACTCTCCACCTGACACCTCTGATTCTCTCTTATCTCTTATCTCTTATCTTTTATCCCTTATCTATGACTCACCCTGACTCATTTCCTTATCTCCCTCTTATCTCTCTTCTCTT
>JBBPLV010000977.1:0-12514 GCA_038089975.1 Boletellus ananiceps | reverse complement strand
TCCCAATGACATGTGATTTTAATATGGTTATATCTCAGTGCCATGACAACCAAATCACATGACTAAGGGCTCCATTTCAAGGCAGTGGTTAGGGCTATTAATGACCCAGCAAGGGCTAGAGCTAATGCCTTTTGGCTCTCCTACAAATGTCAAGTCTTTCCAAAATAGCCAAACATTGGGACACTTTTTTGAGCCACTGTAGTCCAGAACCTCTCAGATAAGTTCCAGATTATCCGGGACTTCAATAGTAATTTCATCAACACAACTCTTGTACCCAAACTTCACTCAGCTATCTGCTGTCTCCCTCATCCTCTCATTGCCTATAATGTAGATGGAACCCAAAACCATCAAGGGACCATTAAATGGACCATCACCACTAACCTCATCTTCCCCAATGCTTCTGATCAAGTTACCCTTCTTGTCACCTCCCTTGGCTCCCCTTGCATCATTCTCGGAATGCCCTGGCTCCAGAAACTCAACCCCTCAGTCAACTGGTCTACCAACACCCTCACTCTCCAGGATGCTGTGGTACCTCTTCATGAGAGTCTGCCCTGGAGAAAGGTCAAGACTGACCCATATCCCCAATACCTAGGAAAGATCACTCTCTTGACTCAACTTGTCCAAGCAGCAAAACCAGCCGAACAAGATGTCCCCTCCTGGTGCAATGAATTTGCTGATGTCTTTTCCAAAAAGATGTTCAGCATTCTTCCCCCACACTGCTCTTTCGACCATACCATTGACCTGAAACCTTCCTTCATCCCCAAAATCACCAAGATCTGCCCCCTTAACCCCATGGAACATGAAGCGTGCCAAACATTTATTGAGAAAAACTTAAAAACGGGTCGCATTGTCCCCTCCAAGTCTCCCCAGGCCTCCCCATTCTTCTTCGTACCAAAGAAAGATGAGACTCTACGACCCTGCCAGGACTACCACTACCCCAACTCCCATACCATCTGCAATGTCTACCCTCTCCCTCTTATCTCAGAACTCATTGATGACATGAAGGATTCCACTTTGTTCACCAAGTTTGATGTTTGTTGGGGGTATAATAACATCTGTTTATGGGAAGAGGATCAGTGGAAAGTGGTGTTCATCACCCCGTTAGGACTTTTCAAACCAATGGTCATGTTCTTTGGGTTTAACAATGCACCTCCTATGTTCCAAGCATTCATGAACCATATTTTCGCTGACATGATTGCAGAACATTGGCTGAAGATCTACATGGATGACATAGGAATCCACACCAAGGACGATATCAATCTACACCATGAACGAATGAAG
The DNA here is from genome assembly GCA_038089975.1 of Boletellus ananiceps. Taxonomy (NCBI): domain Eukaryota; kingdom Fungi; phylum Basidiomycota; class Agaricomycetes; order Boletales; family Boletaceae; genus Boletellus; species Boletellus ananiceps. The sequence goes on along the minus strand of JBBPLV010000977.1, from coordinate 11,233 downwards.
TGAGTACTCCTCTGGCTACGGGAACACAACCTATCCCTCAAGATTTCCAAATGTTCTTTTGACGTAACCACCATGGAATATTTAGGACTTATCATCAGACAAGGACATATCCAGATGGATCCCACCAAACTCTCTGCTATTTGTGAATAGAAACTCCCCTCCTCTGTCAAGGGGATCTGCTCCTTCCTTGGCTTTGCCAATTTCTACCACAAATTTATCCCTAGTTTCTCGGACCTTGTTGCCCCTCTCACACTCCTCACTCACAAAGATGAACCTTGGCTTTGGACACCTCTCCAACAATGGGCTTTTGAAACCCTGAAAGATTGCTTCTCCTCCTCCCCAGTCCTTGCCTTTCCCAACGTCTCCCATCCCTTCTCCATCATGACTGACACCTCTCTCCTTGCAGCTGGTGCTGTCCTCCTCCAATCCGATGCCAATGGTGACATCTATCCTTGTGCCTACTTCTCTAAAACTTTCAGCCTGGCTGAGTGCAACTATGACATCTATGACTGAGAATTGCTCGCCATTATCCTTGCCCTCCAGGAATGGCATTAATATCTCCTTGGCACCTTCCACCCTGTCACCATCCTCACTGACCACAAGAATCTCTCTTACCTAAAGGACCCTTGAAATCTCTCATTGTCAGGCTTGGTGGTCTCTCCTCTTGCAGGATTTTGATCTTATCTGGCAGGTCACTCCAGGCACTTGCATGGCCCCAGCTGATGCCCTCTCCCACAAGGATGTGGTCAATACCTCTCTTGATAATGCCTCCTCCCCTATCCTTCCAGACCCTGTGATCATTGCTGCTCTAGACCTTGCTCTTGCCAACACCATATGCTCCTCCTCATCCTCTGACCCCCTTGTTTTCCATGCAATTCAAAGCCTGCAAGAGGGCTCCCTGTTATTTCCTTGCTCCACTCTCTCCAACTGGTCTTTGGACAATGGGCATCTCTTCTTCTGACATTGCATGTATGTTCCCCTGACCTCACGCTCTCCCCTTCTCCTTGCACTTCACAAATCCCCCACCATGGGTCATATGGGCTTCTTCCATACCAAAGCCCTCATTGAACAGGATTTTTGGTGACCAGGCCTCTCCACCTTCATTAAAAACTTCAACGCAGGTTGTGCCCTTTGCCAACAGTCCAAGGTGAACACCCATCCCACTGTACTGTCCCTCTTTCCTATCCCCTCCACTACCTCACTGCCATTCTGCCAACTCTCCATGGATCTTATCACTGACCTCCCTGTCTCCTCTGGGTTTGATTCCTTGCTGGTTGTGGTTGACCACAGGCTTACGAAGGGGGTGATTCTCATTCCTTGCTCTAAAATCATTGATGCAGCAGGAGTAGCACAACTCTTTTTCCATCATGTGTTCAAAAGGTTCAGTCTCCACAACTCCATCATCTCTGATCGTGGCCCACAGTTCACATCTGCATTCACTCAAGAACTTGCTCGTCTCCTCCACTACGACATTTGTCTCTCCACTGCCTACCATCCTCAAATGGATGGACAGACCGAACGGACCAATCAGGAGATCGAAACCTATCTCTGCCTCTTCTATGCCAACCAACCACACTCCTGGTCCTCATTCCTCACCTCCGCTGAGTTTCATCACAATTCCTCCCCCCATTCATTCACTAAAACCTCCCCATTCTCCCTTATGCTTGGCTATGAACCACAGTCTTATCCTACCCTCGGAAAGACCTTTATCCCTGCTCTCTCCTCCTGCCTTAGTCTCCTTGAGGAATCCCAAAAGGAAGTGCTTGTGGTGCATGAATCAGCATGTTGACTGATAATGCAACATGCTTCTTGAAAGTTTTCCCCATGGAAAGTTGGAGATAAGGTATGGCTAGAGGGAACAAATCTCTGCATCCCTTTCCCATCTTGGAAACTCGCCCCCAAATGCCTAGGCCCTTTCGAGATCTCCCAGGTCTTATCTTCTCTCACCTACCGATTACATCTGCCATCCACATGGAAAATTCATGACATCTTCCACACCACCCTCTTATCATCCTTCTGCTCCACAGAAGCACATGGTCCGTCGTTCCCATCACTGCCTTCTGATGTAATCAAAGGAGAAGAAGAATACAAAGTAGATGGCATTCTCGCACACAAAGGTTCTCCTGGTCACTATCACTACCTAACTGCATGGAAGGGTTACTCAGCATTAGAAAATATATGGGAACCAGAGAGTAATCTCTGTCATGCCAAGTCTATCCTCTCTTCTTATAAAAAAGCTCATTCTCTATGATAGTTTCGATGTCGTCCATCCAAGTTTTCTTCTTCATCACCATCATCCTAAACATTCTCCTTCCCTTGCTCAAATATGCCTGCTACATTCTCTGCCCCATCACCTACGTCATCCTCTTCACGTTCGAGCTGGTCCTCTACTTCTCCTTTGCATTTGTGGCCTGTGTGGCCCTACTTTCTTCCCTCTTCTTCTATCAACACACTTTACACCGCTATCCTCGCCACTCCCACCCTTGTCCATGCCCTCGACCTTGATCTGCTGTTTGAGGAGGACGAGGTCACACAGGAATTAGTGTGCCTCTTTCATGATGCTTCTTGCATTCAGTCTCTTCATTTTCAAGCTGCCCCCTCCAATTTACCTGTTGACTTCAGCCTCCCTCTTCGTCTCACTATTAACTGTCTCCCTGACCACATTCTTACCATTCTCCATCTTCATGGATTCCATAGTTATGTTACCCATCTTGATCCAACCATTCTCTATCCCACCTTTCGCCGCATTTTTTGTTCCATACCTCCTGAGGCTCAAGATTGCTACATTCATTCCATAGAAGCTTTTGAGGTCTGCCCTCTCCCTTTGCCTGTTCCTGCTCCCCCTTCTCCACCTCCCCTCCTCGCTTGTCTTTCCATGGCTCCATCCACTCCCTCCTCAGGAGATGTTCCTTCCAACACATCCAGTGAGTATGCTCTCGACCAGTCTGCTCTTGCCCTTAACCAGGCCAATATCCAACTCATCCATCTTCCCAATGGCTCACAGGTCCTCTTCTTGGCCGTCCAAACAGTCACATCCCCTATTCATTGTCAACCCACTACCTCCTCCACCCACTGCTTTCACTGCAGTCTTCTGGGTCATTATTGAGACGACTGCTTGGAATATCGATGCTCCTCCTGCAATGCCCTTGCCCCTGGCCATCCTGCTCAGTGTTGCTCTACCACCCAATGCTCTTTTTGCCACAGATGGGGACACAGACCCTGTTTTTGCCCTGCACATACCTGCAAATGCTGCGATCAGACTGGTCACCTCCTCAATGACTGTCCATTTGAACATTACACTCCTGAACAAGCTGCTGGAGTATTCACTGGCCCTTCTACATCATCAGCTGGGCCTTGAAGTTCTCAAACCTGGAGTTCAAGCATACGAAGGGGGTAATGTTATGATTTCTTTCCTTTACCTGCATATCTTTCTGTTATCTTGTCTTCACCCCTCTTGCTTCCACATCCCAGGTCTTTTCCTGTACACTCACGTTCACATTCTGTTGCTATGGAACATTCTTGAAGTATCCATCATTCCACTATAGTCATCACACTTACATTCTCATCCAATTCAACTTGGACTTCCACTTATAGCTTTCTTTTGTTCTTTCTTCTTATAGCACTTGGTCTGTGCACAGTTATCTCAACTATATAAACCTTAGCTACAGACCATGTACCCCATTCTTGATCTACGCAATTCAGTGCTATCTTGAGTCACCTCTTAGTCCAAGTCCTCTGTCCGAGTTCTCATCCTTTGTCCTCAGTCCGGTCTTTGACTGTATAGTTCCCTAGTTCCCTTAGGGCTGAGTTGTACCTCTTCGTGAGCATCCTGCCCTTTGGTCAGTCCTAGCACCCACACTCGAGGTATGCCCCTGTGTAACAGACAGGGGCATTAGCCAGGTAATGTGTCTGCTCATCATCAGAGAGGGAGAGGAGTTGCTGGCAAAGCAGTGGGAGGTACATGTTCCTGGGAAGTTGCTTGATCAACTCCACCAAGCCTGCCTTGATAAACAACTCAAACAGCATTCGACAGGCTCAACCAAGGTTGGTGAGGGATGCAGTGGTGATGAATTGGTGATGGAGTCCCAGTTCAGTGGCTGTCCTGAACAAAGCGATGCTGTTGATGGTCTGTTGGTGGACTTGAACAAAAAAGGAGTAGAATCAAACAATAAGGGGTAGGTAAGGTGAGAAGTGAAGAAGTGGGAGATTTTCCAGTACAAGCACTGCTGCAGGATTGTCTAACAGGTTGAATAAGAAGGTGGAGAGATGGAATTCTGGAAGTCAGTTGAGTTGAAGTGGAGGATTATGATTTCAGACAAGGGTCAAGAGAGAGTGGCCATAGGATTTGCGTGGAACAGAAGGGAGAAGACCCATCCTGCATATAGTTTTGCAAGGAAAGAAGAAATGGTGAACTATGGGATCTACAGTTCACCAGCCTGATGTGTTACCACCCCACTGTCCTGCTCTGTTGCTGCTATCAGGGAAGGTCACCACAAAATGCAGAGACCAGCCTGGTTCTGGTCTCACCAGTGGCAGGTTGTCCTGGGTGGGTTTGTCTGCCCAAGCAACTAGAGGAGGAGGATGATGGCAGCAAGTGGGAAGGGGGGCTAAAGTGTACTGTATGTCAACCTGCTGATTAAGCAGATGATGATGGGTGTCCCACAGACATGGGAGGACGAGGACAAAGGGGAGAAAGATGAACATGAAATATAAAGCAAGAAGGTTAAAGGTGGGGTTTGAAAGGGAAGGCATCTCATAGTTTAAGTAGGATAAGGGAACTACTAGCTTGATCTTCTTTGTCTGGTTGGAGGGAAGTCTTTCAGACAAGAGGCTTTATATTCCATTAGTAGTTTGTGAGAATTTCCCAGATTCCACTCAGGTTCCCAAGTATTCTCTGCTGGGGAGTACCCCTTCCAGGAAACTAGATACTGCCTTCAGGTTCCTGAATCCCTATGGCCTAATATCTGTGCTACTTCATATTGTTCTTCCCCATCAATCTGGTCAGGAGGAGGATTGATGAAACTGGGCCTGTGTTCTGCAGTTTGGCAATAAGGGGAGAGAAGTGATGCATGAAAGACAGGGGGAAGTTGAAGTCAGTACATTACTGGGGAGATCACTTGTTCAATTTCAAACAGTCCTTCTTGTTGAGGGACAAGTTTCTGAGAGGGGTAGTGGAGTTTGAGATGTTTGTTGTCGAGCCAAACTCAATCTCCTATCTTCCATGGTTTGTAAGAGGTGTGAACTTGTTCTTTTATTAATTGTTGCACCACTTGATGAGCCTGATGCACTTCCTCCCTGGCCTTGGCCAAAAGGGTCAATCTCTGTTCCTATGCTGGGATAAAGGTTTTTCTGAGGGCAGGATAGGATCGGGGTTTGTATCCCATCATGAGCAAAAATGGGGATTGCTTGGTCACTGAGTGTACAGCTGAATTCTGCATGAATTCTGCCATAGGAAGGAGATCCACCCATGTAGATACATTCCCCTGACAAAAGATATGAAGATAAGTTTCAAGTTCCTAATTTATCCACTCAGTTCCTCCATCAGTCTGTGGATGGTATGCAGTGGAGAGGGCTAACTCATAATCCAGTAGGTGGGACAGTTCTCTAGCAAAGGTCAATGTAAATTGAAGTCCTTGATCCGAGATGCAGTGGTCATGTAGGCCAAAGCAAGAGAAAACCTGGCAGAAAAAGAGGTTCACTATCCCTTTGGCATCGATGGTTTTCATACAAGGTGTGAAAATAACCCCCTTTGTAAGGCCATGGTCAACCATGACCAAGACAGAATCAAAACCACCCGACAGGGGCAGGTTGGTGATGAGATCGACAGAGATGGACTGAAAGGGATGGGTGGTGGTGCTCAGCAAAGGCTGCACTGACAGGACAGTGGGGTGGGTCAGCACCTTATTGGCTTGATAGGTGGCACAACCAACAAGGTACTTTTGCATGAATGCAGAAAGACCTGGCTACCAGTAATCCTGTTGTAACAGGTGTAACAAACAGAAAAAGCCAGTGTGGCCACCTGCAGGGGAGGTGTGTACAGAGTGGACAAGGTCATGGTAAGCAGACTCTGAGATATACAACCATCCTTTAAAGTAGAGCTTCCTGTTGTCAAAATGCCAGTCAGAGTGGAGGGCATGAGGCAAGAGGGAAGTGCCCTGACACAGGGCATTCAGCGCATCAGACATGAATGGATTGGAGGTGGTGGAGTGAGAGATCTTGGTGGCAAGAGCTACATCAAGAAGGCAAACAAAGTGATCAGGAGGAAGGAGAGTGACATCCTGATTGTTATTGGAGATAGAAACACCAGGGAGGTGAGAGAGAGCATCAGCAGGACCCATGTGCAAGCCAGGGACATGAACAAAGTGTAGGTCAAAGTCTTGGAGGAATAACATCCACCTGGCCTGACAGTGGGATAGTTTGTGGGGTTGTTTGAAGTAAGCCAGGTTCTTATGGTCAGTGAGGACAGTAAACAGGTATGTGGTGCCCATCAGATATTGTTTCCATTCCTTGAGGGCATGAATGACTGCCAGCAGCTCCTGGTCATAGATATCATAGTTCTGCTCCTCCGGGGAAAAGGTTTTGGAAAGGTAGGTGCAAGGATGGAATTCACCATTAGTGTCCTTCTGCATTAGAATGGCACCAGAAGCAACAAGGGAGGCATCAGTCATGACCCAGAACAGGGAGTCAGTGTGAGGAAGTTGAAGGACAGGTCAAGAGAGGAAGGTGGTTTGAAGCTCGGCAAAGGCTGCTGTGCATTCCTGGGACCAATTCCAAACCACACCCTTCTTTGTGAGGTTGTGGAGGGGTCTAGCAATAGAAGAAAACCCTGGGATGAACTTCCAGTAGAAGTTACAAAAACCTATGAATGATCTGACTGCTTTCACAGATCTAGGAGGGGTCCACTCTTGGATCACTTTCAGTTTGGAAGGATCAAGGGTGATCACTCCTGGTCTAATAATCATACCAAGATGTTCTACCTCGCTGACATTGAAAGAGCATTTAGACAATTTGAGGAATAGGTGATGTTCCTTCATCTGTTTGAGTACCTGGAGAGTGCATTGATGGTGGAGTAGAGAGTCACCAGCAGTATGAATAATAAGATCATCCATATAGATAAGTAACCATCCTTCCGAGATCATGTCATGGAAAATGTCATCCATCAGGGCTTGGAATGTTGGAGGGGAGTTACAGAGTCCAAAGAACATGACCAGAGGTTCATACAATCCAAATAGTGTGATGAATGCCACTTTCCAGGTGTCAGAAGCTTTAATTCTAATGTTGTTATATCTCCATCAGATGTCCATTTTGATAAAAAGGGAAGAATCCTTCAACTTGTCGATGAGATCCGAAATCAGAGGGAGAGGATAGGCATTTTTAATAGTATGCTGATTGAGATATCGATAGTCCTGACATGGTCAAAGTCCCCCATCCTTCTTTTGGACAAAAAAGAAGGGCAAGGCCTGGGAAGACTTGGATGGCTTGATCTTCCCAGACTTCAAGTGTTTGTCAACAAAGGCTTTGCAAGTGGCCAACTATTTTGGGTTTAAGGGATAGGCTTTTGCAACTTTCAGGACAAAATCCGGAGTTACATCAATGGCATGGTTGTAGGGTTGAGAGGGCAGGAGTTCCCCATCCTTTGGTTCAGCAAAGACTTCTGCAAAAGCAGAATATTCCATGGGTAAGACTACCTCCTTTTGTTGTGTTTGTTGGGTGAGTTCTGTGGAGATAGTGATCTGAGGGAGCAATTCCAGTTCTGAAGGAATCTCCAAGTATTGGAGAAGATATCTTTGTTCGGTTGGATTGCTTTGTGGATTTCATGAAGGACAATTTGGGATGTTCACCTTTCCAGTTGCCCAATCAATTTCCAGATTGGTGATTAAGATGACTGGGGAGAGGGTGTTATGCGAACTGCATACAATCTCTCTAGTCGAAAGCAAAGTCCTATGTTTCCGGAAGGTAACACTCGGAGAGCGTCCACTCAATAGTAGGATGAAGACTAATCGAAGTCGGAAGCTCGCTATCCGAAGGTCGGACTCGCAGACGGCCAGAGACTGCACATAGGATTGCGCAGAACTAGCTAGAGAACATGTATCGTACATGGCACGGTTTAAATACCTAGGTAGAGCTGTACTTTGCTAATGTAGTAATTCCAGGTATAGTAGTGAAGAGATGCCTAGTATGGATTGTGGGGAGATGTAGCATCAATAATGAGATGATACTGTGGGAGGGCTATGTGTCCGAGAGTAGAAGGTGGGGCATACCAAACATCGTAACTCAAGAGTCCCTATCTGGCAGCGGATACAAAGGGAATGCCGGGAAGGTAGCATCGTCTAAATAGGAAGGCAACGTAGTTGGACAGAAGAGGGAGGAGTGGTAGCACAAACCATAGATCTTGTCAGATGTTGTAACATTACCCCCATCGTACGTCTGAGACACCGAATCAGACCCTATCAGGTTGGTTGACTCCGAGAGTATCTGCCGTAGACAAGCCGTTGGATTCGCTCCCATCCATGGCCCCTGCGCAATTCGGCACACTGTGGCCTTGAAGTCCGCAACGGAGACATTGTCGCTCAGGACAAGCGTATTGGGGATGACCAGGTGTGGGGAGAAAGCAGTAAGGACAGAGGTAGTGGGGGCAGGCTGTCCTATAGTGTGATCACGAACCGCATTGATGGCAACTTGCCGCTCGATTTCCTCTTCGAGGAGAGGGAGAGACAGGGCTAGTGGATCGGAGTTCTCCATCTGTGATATCGTGGTTTCCCAATCGAGCCATAGCGCGAAGTCGTTGAGCAACTTGTCGTGTTCGGGGGGCGGGAGGTGGAACGGGGATGGGGGACGTGGTAGAGGAGCGAGGTGGAGTAGAGGGGGGTTCGGTTGGGACGAAAGGGGATTCCGGAGTGGGAGGTCGGACGGTCGCGAAGTTAACGGCTGGGACAGGGGAACATGGAAGCGTAGGTCCTGCTGAGCTATCTCCGGGGTAATCGTGCTCTTCCAACGGACCCCTTCTCTGGATGACAGGGGCATCAGCCATGTAATGGGTCCGCTGCTCATTCGTGAGCGATTGGAGTTGTTGTCAGAGGAGTGGGAGGTAGACATTGCAAGGGAGGAGCACAATGAGTTCGAGGAGTCCGGCTTCGGTAAGGAGTTCCGAAAGTGTATGACGAGCCTGGCCTAACTGTTGGACAGCGAAGGTGGGGTTAAAGCGATGTTGTATTCCCAGGTCCGTGGCCGTGCGGAAGATCGTGATGGTCTCGATGGTTTGGCGACGTGTACTAACGAAGAAAGAATAGAAGCGAATGATCAAAGGAAGATATGGGGAAAGACGGAAGAGAGGAAGATGCTCTAAAGCGAGTACAACTCCTGGGTTATCGAGTAGATTGAAGACAAAAGTGGTGCGATGGAATTCAGAGAGTCGGTCTAGCTGGAGGGGTGGGTTGTCGTCGATGGAAAGGGGGCGAGAGATCGTGGCCATATAGTATTTCTTTAATACCCGAACAATTCGCCGGGTGAAAACTTCAACGAAAAAAGGGGGAGATGGTAAAGTTGTAAGTATTCTACCAGCCAGAGGTGTTCCCTCCCCACTGTCTGGCTCTGTTGTTGTTGTCCGGGAATGTCACTGCGAAATGCAGAGACCAACCTGGTTCTGGTTGCGCTGGTGGCTGATGGTCTTGGATGGGCTCATCAGCCCAGGCAACAGGAGGAGGTGGCTGATGGCGGCGAACAGGGAGAGGGGCTATGGTGTACTGGATGTCCACCTGGCGGTTGAGAATACGCCTATGGGTATCCCAAAGACACGAAAGAACAAGAAAAAGAGGAAGGAAGATGAAAGAAAAATAAAGGGCGAGAAGGTTGAGGGTCTGGGGGGAAAGGGAAGACATATCGTACGCTATTTAAGAGGAGGAGAGAGGTGTACTAGGTGCTCTGTCTTCGTCGTCCGGTTGGGGGGAAGTCCTTGGGTCGGGACGCCTTATATTCCTTTAGTAGAGCATGGGAATTGCCTAAATTGCATTCAGGTTCCCAAGTGTTTTCGGCGGAGGAATATCCTTTCCATGCAACCAGGTACTGTCTGCATGCTGCGGAGCCCCTGTGGCTTAAGATCCACGCCACCTCATATTGTTCCTCACCATCGATTTGATCCGGTGGAGGGTTGATAAAGTTTGGGCCGTGTTCCACAGTTTCGCGATAGGGGGTTAGGAGTGAGGCGTGGAAGACTGGATGGATTTTCCAGGTCGGGGGTAGTCGTAGTTGGTATGCTATAGGGGAGATGACTTTTTCGATTTCAAAGGGACCTTCCCGTCGTGGAGCAAGCTTTTTGGAGGGATATCGTAGTTTCAGGTTCTTGTTATCGAGCCAGACGTGATCTCCTATTTTCCACGGTTTGAAGGTTGTGCGAGTACGTTCCTGCATCATTTGTTGAGCCACATGATGGGCCTGCTGCGCCTCATCCCTAGCTTTAGCCAAAAGAGAGAGTCTCTGTTCGAGTGCGGGGATGAATGTTTTTCCGAGGGCAGGGTAGGCCCGGGGTTCGTACCCAAGCATGAGAGAAAAGGGGGATTGCTTGGTCACAGAGTGCACTGCGGAGTTGTACACAAATTCTGCCATGGGGAGGAGGTCAGCCCAAATGGACATGTTCCCTTGGCAGAAGATGCGAAGGTAGGTTTCCAGTTCCTGGTTGACATGCTCAGTTTCACCATCCGTTTGTGGGTGGTAGGCGGTGGAGAGCACGAGGTTGTAGGCGAGTAATCGGGATAATTCTTGTGCAAAAGCGGAGGCGAATTGAGGTCCACGGTCAGAGATGCAGCATTCATGTAGGCCGAATCTAGGGAAGACATGTTGGAAAAAGAGGAGCGCTACTCCTTTTGCGTCGATGTCTTTAGTACAAGGGCAGAAAATTACCCCCTTTGTGAGACTGTGGTCGACCACGACCATAACAGCATTGAAACCGCAGGATAGGGGCAGACCGGTAATGAGATTGACGGAGATGGACTGGAAAGGGCGAGAGGCGGTGCTCGGGATAGGCCGAGCCGGCGGCACCATGGGATGTGTCAACACCTTATTGGCCTGGCAGGTGGCGCAGCCGAGGAGAAACTTTCGCACGAAAGTGGAAAGTCCCGGCCACCAATAGTCGCGCTGTAACACATCAGCAAACCACCAAAAATCCCACAGAGCTCCACAGACAGCCACAGAACACTCACTATAGCCACAGAACATCACAGAACCTCTAGAACCCCAG
>JBBPLV010000976.1:0-12515 GCA_038089975.1 Boletellus ananiceps | reverse complement strand
CCAGTGAAGTCGCATATTGTGCAAGGTCACTGTCAACACTTGCTACGACGGCTGCGATGGATGCTATAATACAAACGGATGTCAACAATGAGTGGGATAAAACGTCGTATTCTCACGAGTCCCCACATTACTCCCTGGGCTTGGATGTGAGACATGCATGCCGACAATCATGGTAGGAGTGCCATTCATCCATTTCCCACTCGCCGGATCAATTTTATGATTAATCCCCCCCAGTTTCATATTGACCTTGAGTGCCACGTTTGCCAGGTAGTGTGAATCGCTCCTGCGGCACTTGGGAGATTGGACGCAGACTGTAGCAACGTCTAGAGACACGTCACAAATGTGCTTCACGTTGTCGTACACTTTCTGGTCCGCGTTGGCCAACACGACAAGAAACATGGTAGGCTTTGGATTGACACGCAAAATCGCATTTCTGATTGTTGCAATAATCATTCGCCTCAGCGGGTCAGATGGATTCTTGGGGGGCAGCTGGGCCGTGACGTATGTTGGGTCCTCGGAGACGTGCATCCCGCTCACGTTGCACATGTTGCAGAATCGAGCTACAGCCCAGCGAAGATCTTCGTCTTCAGAACCAGTGAATTCATCCGGGGAAAAGTCATCCTGAATCACAAGAACGGCCCACTTATCCAGGCGTGCACCGACCGCGAACTCAACCCCTCGAAGATTCCAAGAGGCCTTTTGATCATCAATCGGAGCCGCGCCAGACGAGTACTGGATACCAGGTTTTGGTAGGATGCGTCCCGGGACCACGGCCATGTCTGTGCCGATCGTTATGCCAAAGGACCGGAGTTCTGGCCGGGTGACGTCCAGTCTAAGCTGGTTACAAACCTGATGAACGATGGCTGCCGCGTTCACATCGGGGGATTGACGGGCAACAGTGGCCATCAAAGCAGCATGTTCATCGGTAAGCATCCCGCGGAAAGGTTGGCCAGGAAGTATCTCGCAAACTTCTGCTGGAAGGTAGGTCGGAGTTTGCCCTCCTCTGGCGACAACCAGCGGGAGATTGGGGTATCGCAACCTGATGTTATACTCTAAAAAAGAAGCCATCAGATATGAGCAATCAAAGCCAAAGGCAAGCTTACTTTGTCTGAAGTAGTCCTCCATCGTAGCACGTCCGTATTCAAGAGTATCGAACGAATACACCCTCGCAATATCGGGCACAACCTGGTTGATCATCCTCCGGTGTCCAAGGTGGGTAGTCCTGATCCTTACAGATCGGATCATCCTGGAGCTGAATGTGAAATCTCGAAACCCTAGCATCGTATACGCCAGGTTTCCAGGGGTGTAAAAGGCCGTGGTAGAGATGCTAATCCTTACCATCAGTTGTTTGTACACCGGCTTCATGGTCGAGTAAAACCCTTTCCACGCTTCCAGACTACCACCCAGCCTGAACGGCTCAGTCATAACGGGAGCGAAGTATCGCTTTCCCCCGACTACAATGTCTGTCCTCCTTGAGATGGATGTGAGGACAATATTCAAGGCAGCAATCACAGGTTGCGCGTTGTAATTGCGATGTTGAGGTTCGCCTGTGAGGTAGCTGGACAGCGCATCAACAAAACAATTCTCAAAATTGCAAGCGAAGAACAAAGAAATTAAAGCACCTCTCAAGGTCACTAGTGCCAAGTTCCATAATAAAGACGATCGAAACGATGTACACCCTACCGCCATGCGCAGGTGGACCACTTTCCCCCTCGGCGTAGTATGGGACGGCAATCGTCAAAGGCTGGGGCAATTGGATGGCAGAAATGAGCCTTTTACTAAAGTCATACGCAACCTTGCCTCTCAATCCTGCTTGGCTCCACATGGCCGTCTGTTCGGCGAGGTGGAAAATACGACGCATCACAGAATACGAGCCTGTTGCGGGAGAGATGGCCACATCATAGTCGTACAGACGACCTCGAGGCACGTGTACGGGAAAGAAGTTGGTGCGCAGCTGGATCTCTCTTCCGTCTGTACCAAAGCCCGGGCGAAGGGGAAGACCGTCGCTTTGAAGCCCTGTGGGGAGCGCCACTCGAGGGAGTGCTACGTGCGTATTGTCCGAGTTGACCGGGGTACCCACATCGATATCTGTTGCCGGTTGCCTGGGCGACGAGAGGATGCTACAATCAATAGAAGGCGATCGTTGTCAGCACGGATGACGACGATGACGATGACGACCATGGACAAAAAGAAGGCACGCGGACATGGAAATCAACGCACCCGGACCCTCGGAGGACACGACCTCTCGGCTGCCCGCCGCGACCATGGTAAAATCCTGGTCTGCGGCCATGATCGCCACCGCGGGGAGACGTTGGGGTTTGTGCACGCCCATCACCAGCACCAAGGTTCTGTGAGGAAGCGTCGGACTCGTCGGCAGATCCACGCCCACTTCCTCTGCCGGCACTCGCGCCTGTGCGACCGCGATGTCTTCCCCTGTTGCTACCACGGCTGCTCATGGTATGGGCAGAAAAGAGGAGTCAAGGGGTGATAACGCTGTGGGTTTGCAATCTGGACGGACTTGAGACGCAAATGGTATCAGATGGGCAAAGGGCTAGGACTCGATGAACGGGAAAGAGTGTGTAAGCCAACGTTCGTCGGGTATATGTGGGTCCGACGATCCCGAACAACCAATCACCAAAGAAACTTGGAATGGAGATCATCGCTAGCAGGGATCGAACCGCGCGATTCAGGCAAAGGGGACGGAGGGAAGGGGGAAAGGATAAGAGTGAATCACTTCACCATCTGCATCGGAGTGCCATATTTAATGCTCACTGCGCATGCAATCGCTCCGAGGTGACGGGGTGTAGAACAAATGGCCAGTTGTGGTTCGTCATGAAATGCGCGATCGAGCCCGTACTGTACCAAAAAACACCAGCCTCTCCTCGCGCTCGTACCTCCCTCCTATTCGCCAGTGCTCGTGTCGTGGTCATTGTACTTTTCGGTTCCTTCGCAGGGATGATTTGGCGAGCGACACCTCCAAGTTATCTGTCCGCTCGAGAAACGGCGGGGAAGAAACGAGACGAGGCCATACCGCTAAACTTAATGCCACCCTGTGATAGCTTCTCGCAGCGGCCGTCGGACCGTGATCTCGAGCTCCTCAAACCCAGCACCAAACATCTTAAATGAACGGATAAAAAAAAGAAGCCAGCCGTGAGTGCGCGTGTCACCAACGCCGAAGATGCCAAAAATGATGAGAACAAGACTTACCAGGAGAATGGTCACGAGATGGAATCCCTGACGAGCGAGGGCGTGGGACTGAGCTTGACCGAAGCACGTCATCGCACGTTCAAAGTCGCCTTGCTTCAAGTGCATGTTTCCGAGAACCTATTTTTTCCAGTCAGTATGGAGCGTATATGAGCGCACACGAAATGTTATGTACCTGGTAATAGCTATACTTTGTACTGTCATCTGCACCGGAAAGAAGGCTGTCCACACGTGATATGCCTTCCTCACGCTTTCCGGATACGTACAAGAGGATGGCCTACGCCACAAGAAAAGGCAGGATTGAGCAAGGAAGTAAAATACTACATAGATGTATACCTTTATGAGCAGGAGAAACTCTATGTCGTCCCGGTGGCAGTCGCGAAAGACGAGGTCAAAGGACTGGAGCGCAAGCTCTTGCTGGTTCTTCCCTATCCGCGCGAGGGCTTTGGCAACGTGGGGTGCGGCGGACGGCTTTATCGCAAGGGACTTGAGAGGGCAAGAGACGCAGACATGAAAAGGGGCGAAACCCAGAGTGTAAAGACATAACGTTACCTCCTCTGCAGCATCGAGCGCGGCATCCCACTGCTGCCGACGCGCACGCACGATCGCACGATTAGCGAGCATGTGGTGTCTTGACTCGGAAACAGACGCGGGGTCTTTCGACAGCAACGAGTCGGCGCTAGCCATGTCGTCCTCAATCCATGCTTTGAACACCGCAGAGTCAACTTTGACGAGCGGAAGTTGAGACATGGGCTTGACCACACGCATGAGATCCTGATCGTGTCAAGGCGAAAAGCGAACGTGTGCTCACATCGAGGATGTAATGCAGAGGCAGAACGTCCCTGAGTGCATAAAGCCCTATTTTCTCGTCGTTTCTGCCGCACGCCAGATAATGGTTGTCTGGAGATAGCGCGATGGAGCGAACGACACTCGGGAGCTCGACTGTGGGGCCAACGCGCTTCAGCGAGAGCGAGTCCCAAAACGTCACCCGGGTGTCGTCGGAACAGGCGATAAGCCGCCCGTTCGTCGCAAGAGAGCAATAGGATGCGTTGTAGTTTGTCGGGAGAGACCACCCGGACCGCACCTGCGATGTCGGCACGTGGATTTGGCTGATTTGGCTGCATGCGACAACGAAGAGCAAGCTTTCTGACGTCCATGCGAACGGCGTGCACGGCGTGAAGATCTTGTTGATAGACACGTCGACGAGCTTGTTGCCCGTGCTGGTATCCCAGATCCGGACGGACCCCGGCGTCAAGCTAACCAGACCTTCGCCCAACGCAGCGCTCGCGAGGCGGTCGCCGGTCGGCGAAAACTTGAGCCCGTAGACCTTGTTTTCGTGCCGAAGCGGACCCAACAGCCTCTGCCCCGTCGTGATACTGAAAATGCGGACGGTCCCGTCGCCCGACCCGGAGGCGAACTTGGTCGAGTCTGGAGACACGTCAATCACGTACACCCTCGAGGCCGCCTCGCGGTGGTCGCCGACGGTAGCCACCCGTTTGTTCGTCGTGGTCCTGACGACGGCGCCTCTTCCTTCGATGCTGACCCTCCACTGACCGTCCTTAGATACGGCCACGCCGTACACGCCGTTGTTCACGTCGAGCGCCGTGCCCACCTCTCGGCCATCCTTGGCCTGCCAACGCCGAAGCTTTCCTCTGGTCAAGTTGGACGAACACTCGCCGCTTACGAGGTGCCGACCGTCTATCGAGAAGGCGACCGATACTGGAACTGTGCCTTGGCAATCGATTTCAAGCGCGGCTTTCCTGTCGAAACCTTTTTTTTCAAACATATGAACATGGAAAAGTGTTATCCCAAGGCCTAAAGACGGGTTGTACGTACTGCTCATTGAGGGTATCAGCCCTAGATAAATTTCGTGCGTACACAGGCTGAAGAGAAAAATACAGCTTCGATGACCATTGTTGGCAAGACTACAATTTTACTCTCCTTGTACGGACCGAACTGCGGTCACATCACTCATTGATAAGCACTTGGGATGACTCACGACTGCAATCTAAGTCAGGTGATCGTGGGTAGTATACGTCGGACATCGGGTGCCTTTACTTAACATTGTAAGTCGCGCAAATGACCCACCCACCTTCCTAATTAGGAAGACGCCATGTCCTGATATGGTTATTTTTCCTTTTTCAGATTATCAAGTCCAAATCCGGCAAACAACCCATTCTAGATAAGGAAAATTCTCCATATTCGGTACGATACGTCTGATTACTTGGTTTTCAGGTATACCAACCCAGCTGTACACAAGTAGAACGAGCAGAGCGAACAGTAGCATTCAATGCGACCATAGCATACCAAAAAGACGATCATGAGTGGGGGAAAGAGGATACACTCGACTCGCATGTCATCGTACAACGCACGTAATCTAGCAAGTAGATCCTCTCAGAAAAAGGGATCACTACAATCGCAAGAAAAAGGAATACAGTGGAGAGAAAAGGATGGAACACTGGACGGAAGGGTTTTCGGGTAAGGAATGAAGTGGAACGAGAAGAAAGCGAGAGGGAAAAAGAAAAAGGGCATGCATACGCAGAGACTAGGAGAGAAAAACGCACACTACAATGACACCTCTTGCTTTCGTTTCGACCGGCCCACCAACATCTCTTGCACCCTAGCCCATCGCTCGTCCACATCGGGCGGATACCTGTCTGACCGGATGCGCTCCAGCCGGGGCATCACCGTTCGCAGACACTTCGCCAACGCTCTCAACGCCTCATCGGTCTCTCCAATCGGCGAATACCCAACTCGGAGATGCGTGATGTGGTGGTTCGTGACACCCCATTCGTTCGTATCTTCATCTCCGCCTTCCCGCGTCTTTGCTATCGCATCCCCTGTCTCAAGCTCAATCTCCGACGACTCCTCGCTCTCACCCTCCACCTGTTGCCGATCCTCGTCCTCCGCCCCAGACGGTATCGGCAGAGACGCGTCGAGCACGATCCACAGCGTCTCCAGGTGGCGACATGCCTTCAACACCGCCAACACCGCCCCAACGCTCGCGAGCGGTCTCGCCTTGGACACGTCCGATACCCCAATCTTCAAGCTCGTCAGACCCCTCAGGCCCGTCATCCACGACGCATACCCGCCGTCATCCATGTCCGCCGCGCTGTACGTGCTCACGTCGAGCTCCTTGAGCGCAGGGAAGCTCGCGAACGACAAGAGCAGCGCGGGCGACAGCGAAAACGAGTCGCTTGCAGGCGTGCTCCAGTACGAGGAAGTGAGTTCGACGGTGAGCGAACGGAGCCGGTCTCTGTCCAGCTGAGCGGGAAGTATGCCTACCAGCTCCTCCATGTCTGCCGTCGTCGAGTCGTCTGCGCCGATACGTAGGTGGAAATTAGCCGGGCTGCCGTGGATGTTTGTGAGATACCGGAGACACAGGGCGGCACTGTTTCCGCCAAGCGACCAGGTATGGACATGAGGTGGGAGCCGCCCAACGTAGAGAGCCGTACTTGAATTGTTGAGTTCGATGCTGAGTGTGTCGAGTGATCGGTTGGCCGTTATCGTGTCCATGACCGGCTGTGCCAGGGCGCAACCGCGTAATACACGGAGGTTGGGCCATTCCCGGACAATTTCACCGATTTCATTGGAATGGTCGTTGTAGGACGAGCGCGGGAAAAATGCAGTGAAAGACGTGACGTTGGGACAGAGTCGGGGAAGGTCAGCCAGAACGGCAAGTTCAGAAGAAACGTGATTAGGCCAACAGATGAGGAAGAGAGATACGGTGGTCACGCCCGGGCCTGCAAAGTAGCGGATGAGTGAAACACTCGGATCGATGAGGTTGGACATCTTTAGTTCGCTCCAAACCAGTTCGGTAAGGTTAGGGAGTAAGGGAAGAGTGGCTTGTGGATATCGAGCGAGTGCGTCGATAATGTTGTGCTGGACTGTCGCAGACACGCGCCAGCACGGGCCACGAAGATAGCGGACACGGACGGCGTACTTGCGGAACGTCGCCCACTGCTTCTCACCCAAGAAGAGTCGGACCTGCGGGGAATCAGCGTGATTGTATAAAGAGCTTCCAAGGAAGATCAGGGGGACGCACCACGAAGGGATAATGTTTCTTGCTCCACATGCGTCGCGGAAGGACTTTTATCAGTGGATCGAGGTTGTCCAAGCGCATCCAGAGGACATCCAGTGCGGGGCCGCTCAAAGCGCGGCACGATCGGGCGAGCGCCGCGAGAGTACGTTTTCCAGAGGTGCGGTCCCATTTCGTTTCGTTTTCGGACGACTCGTCAAACCGGCGTATACAGTCGAGAATGAGGGAGAGGATTTCTGATATAAGGAGACAGCGATGAATGGGTGCGGCCTTGGACCTTCTCGCTCGGCGAAAGCCAAAGAAGTTGGGCATGGTAATTAACGGCCTTGTGAACCTTGGAGCGAGGGGTAGATGTCTACATTATTCCATCAGCGTGGGTCATAGGACAAGAGCAGCCTTCGAGTACGCACGGAGAGGACTGAAAGGCCATGCGTCCTGGCTCGGGAGGGAGGGATGGCAGATAGCATTCAGACGATGAATCGGACGAGTAGTCCTGTTTCTCTCGTTTGTGAGGGCACCGGGACATGACTGTTGGTGGTGAGGAGGGTGTCCGTCAGTCCGTTTTATGAGCCGTTACAGTCAGCACGAGCCCAGGGCGGTGGGGCCCGCAGGAGGCAAGTCGAACCGCTTTTCACACGTTCATACACGGCAGCACAAATAGGAACGCTTGTGCTCGGACCACCTTCCAGTGCTGGCGCCAATTGATGGCCATTCCGTCTGGCAACAATAGAATGCAAACAAAAGATGGTCTATTGAACCACAGACCACTCTGTCGTTTTCTCCCAAACGCAAGACGGTCTAGGCATCGCGAAAGGAGCCAAGCATGGTACCCACGAGGCACTTGTGGCGAGACCGTCCCCGAGTGGCCACGGGCCACAGCGAAATAACGTCAAGGACACCATCCTGCCACATCATCCACTTGGTGATGGCATCGCCACCGATGAGCCAAGAGCAAATGATTTGGAAAGCAAACTAAACGAAAGACATGCGCGCAATCTTTGAGTGGCTCCACTAGTGATGCTGGGTGGAGTAGAATACCACTGTCCATGACAAAACGATGATGTCACCAGCATCACCAAATATATTTCGAAAGCGCATCTGTCCCGCCTCTATCTTGCACAACCATGGTCACCCAGAATTTCGTCGGTGACAAGCCTGTCGACAACTTCTCCCCAGAAGCCATTCAGAAGATCCCCGATGCAGAGCTCACCCAACGCGAACTCGAGCGGCTCTCCAAAGGCACCGACAAGGAGCCTGGTGCGAACAAGCGTGCCGGTGTCGCCTCCCGCGATCCAGCTCGTACGTCAACCTGCTCTGCAGTGGTTGTCGTGTATTGACTCCTGTGTGCAACAGAGTTTGACACTGGACACCGTGGTGGTCAGGGGGATCACCTCCCCACAAAGAGTGCGATGGTTCATACAACGATTCGACAGTACTGACCTGATCATACAGAACCCATCATCTGAGCAGTAGGGCTCGACTGAATCACAGACGGTGGTAAAGGCATGAGCGTGCCGATAATGAAGCACGATGTGTAACATAAAATTATCCTTCTTTGTATCCAATCCGCTTGTCCAAGAGGGCGTTTATCCGCCTGCACTGCGGGGACGGTCCCAGGGGCCAACAGTAAAGTCGGACTGAAGTAATCTCTGAGAACCAGGTCGTCGAAAAGGGGCACGATTCAGATACAGCGTGCACATGGCGCTTGCGATATTTGGGCCTCGTCTAGATATTATCGAGTGGATAAGTCTCTAAAATTGGACACAATAGCAATAGTTTCAGAAGCAACACAAAGGTGTTCGGGGCATTGTTGCCACCCGCAAAAAGACATGCTTGACAAACAGAAAATGTAAAGCGCACCTGCAACTTTCTACACTAGTCAGATCGTGCATGTGGGCCCGACCTTTGTATTTTGCATCGTTTGGCTCGAAGGAGGTCATTACAAGCACGCCATTCCAAGAGCCCTCCCAAGCGAGCGGACGGGTATCGGAACGTAATCACGATGTTACGACATGGAGAGCTTGTGGCCAGCACTAGTGGCGTGGGGTGGGGAAAAGATGCCACACGAGGCAGATTCTAATATTCATCATGGTCCTCCATCTCGGATCTGCACCTTCTCTCTCGCCTAGCTGTGTCACTCTAGCCAAACTGATTCTTTCGATTCACTCCAATCATGGTGTACAGGTGTCGGGGAATGTCAGCGGACATCTACTTCTCAGCGGGGACAAGCTCTCCATCGATTGTCGTGATCTATAAAGCTGAATTTGCCAAGTTTCTTGATAATTTACAAGCAACACCAAATGATGCGGTGAGATATATTTTTTCTTCCTACGTTAACCCGCTCATCTGATTCGGCATTCGTAACGACTCCCCCAGCCGCGATCCTACTCGCCTGCCTGCCCTCCTGCTGTGGGCAGTGCTAGAACCACCAGGTATTCCACGTAAAGATATAAGTCATTCCATGTTGGTTCCAATTCATATTGAGCTGGTGGAAACAGATTTGTGGACAGCGACACAATTGATTGTATTGCAGGCCCACTGCGTTCGCTTTCCGCTGGATATAGGAAGTTGTATATCTGTACTATTTCCTGCAGGAGATGTGGAACGTGATGGCAAGGTGGTGCAGGAACCCCTGAATGACTTAGAGTGTTCAACCCAGTGATGACGAGATACTTGTACTTTGGTAAGCAAACCCCTATGGTGCCATTCTACTAGCAGCATCGCTGAAGAGTATGTGCTTGCAATGGCTTGTGAAATGTTCAGTGGTTCACTCGGCGACGCGCTCAGCAAAATGTGCGGTCACATGATGTACAATACATAGTCGAGATAGGTGCCAGCAAGCTCAAAATCTGTCAACCGCGTGTGCGATGCGATCGGCGGTAGGGTTTACTCCTTGATCAATACATCCTCCGACCACGACTCCCACTTGTCTGCAGCTTCCACGAGTTCCTCCCCCTTCTTTCTCAAAATAAGTAATGACGTCGGGTGGATGGGCAGCCTCAGAGGAGGGTCCTCCAAGTAGGCCGCCTTGTATACCGCCTCTGCAAACTTGTCTGGATCACCGTTGAACACTGAGCCAGGATTTTCAGCCGCGCGGCGAAGTTGCAAAGACGGTAGCGAAGGATTCGCATAAGCTGGATGGATGGGTGTGGATGACCCGCTTTTGGAAACAACCTTTGTGCGAAACGGGCCCGGTTCGAGGATGGTCACCTGCAAGATGTCACGACAGTGTGTTGCAAGTAGGACGTTGGCGACGATCATGGGAAAGATGTACGGGTGGCTCACTTTAATGTTCCAGCTGGGATCAAGCTCTGCCGCAAGGCCTTCGCTCAGCCCTTCGAGTGCTGTGGATTATATTTTGGTTTTTTCAATAGTGGTGACCTGTGACCCCGAGGTTGCGAACGTACCAAATTTGCTGCGATGCATTATTAGCGTCCACGATCAAACGTCATGGAGTGATCACTCACCTCGCGCAATAGTATACGAGGCCCGGCGTCGATCTGATCCCTGACAAAGACGACACTTGGAGCAGTCGTCCCCCCGTCGGCGTGCTCTCCTCGCGGAAGAACCGGACCGCCTCCTTGCTCACGCGCGATGCGCCCCAGAAGTTGACATCAAAGATGCTGCGCGCAGCGCTCTCGGGTATGCCCTCCACTTCCGACAGAATACCGATTCCGGCGTTGTTCACGACCACGTCGATGCGGCCAAACTTGGCTTTGCCCGCGGCGAACGCGTCCGAGACGGCCTCTGCGGATTGGATGACGTCAAGTCTGAGGACTAGGAGGTTGTCAGGATGCTTCGCGGCCAGCTCGGAGAGGACCTCGGGCTTGCGGAGCGTCGCGATGACCTTGTCGCCCTTTTTCAGGGCGTACTCGGTAATAGAAAGGCCGAGGCCGGAGGAACAACCGGTGACTGAGCAAGATCAGCGCAAGATATCGTTCAGCCAGCGATAAGACACTCACCGAACCAGACTTTGTTCTCGGAGGACATCGCAGGAGGACTGAGAGGGCGAGGATGGGTATGTCGAGCTGATGTGGAGAACAGTCGTACTTATACTGGTCTGTTCCGCAGTAATCTTTGTCACGGCAATGCTGATTAGCGAACGCCACAGGCGGCTGATGCAGCTCTGCTCACAAATCGGCTTTGACAACGGTGTGAAGAAAAAGATGGCCTGTGAAGACACGGTCTCCCACAAGCGTCAACTTCAGTGAGACAAGGGAGAGTGCTTGAGCCATCTGCACTATGGCATACGGAGGTCCTCGGCGTGTCCCTCTCCTCTCGTTCGTGCTTTTCAGCTGACAGCGATTCGGTGAGGAATTGATGCACCGGCAACAACTTTATGAATTTTGAGCCCCGAGAGTAGCTCCGCTATCGTCAGTCCGGCCACTGTAACATTACCGAATCTAATCAATGACGCGTTCACGGGCCCGGCCCGGACGATCTTGGAGTCACGTGAGTCACGTGACTAGCAGTGGGGCCCACACCGCGCGTCAGCGCTTCAGCGTTGAGTCCGTCGAACTGGAAACTGCCACGCAAGCATTCGCCCATCCCAGTCAACCAAACCTGGTCCTGTTCTTCGACATCACCCTTGCGCCGTAGATTCACCGTAGCTCACTCCATCTTCCAGTGGCGGTAATATGCTTTGAGTAAAGCATGTACGGATCCGTGTGGTGGCTGCCGTTAGGTAGATATGAACAGGTGTCAATGTGTGTGGGTGCACGTGGATGGGTGTCCCCATACAGCGTCCCGGTGGCGTCCGGGATCACATGCCAGTGAGGTCCATGCAAGGCGCGCGAGAGCGGCTCGTGAAATTGGCACATTGTCGCGCCTGACTGTCTTGGGTGTATTTCTCACACTCTGAAGCGGCCCCACAGAGGAAGGGGCCATCCTAGACGGAAGACGTGTTCGCATCCCCATGGTGGGTCGTTTCTTCTAGCTTAACACACCCTCAGGTTTTTACCCCAGGTGCTTGTGTTCAGGATAAAGATTGCATGAACCCATCTCCACTCCCGGTGACCCACCATTGGCCAAGCCCTCTTCGACGGATATGTCAATGCTGCAATATACTAGCACCAGGACATTCAATGTTTCCCATGTAGACTCAGTCGTGCCTGTGCGTGCGTGTATGCGAACCAGTCGTACGATTGTTTAAGGGACACACTAGGGTTGTTCAGAGTTGATTTCGAAGTCGATTTCGAAGTCGATTTCGTCAGCGAAAACGAGTCGAAAACCGATTTCGACTTTGACTCACCTGATTTTGGATGTGATTTGG
>JBBPLV010000975.1:0-12523 GCA_038089975.1 Boletellus ananiceps | reverse complement strand
TGAACTGAACTGAACTTTGGCAACCTTATCAACACCTCCAACATTTCCAACCTTCTGGACCCCTCTCATCTATCTTGCCCCTCCCATCCACACCTCCAACTGACTGGAGTAGAGCAGAGAAGAATGGACTCTAGCAAAGACTTGCTTTTTAGTTAAAGTGGTAAGAGTTTTACAACCAAAGTGTGGTGGAAAAATCAAATGTAGAATGAAAGTAAGAATAAGGGCTCTGAGTGAAGAGTGAAAGGATAAGAGAGAAGTACTTAGGTGATAGAGAAACTTCTT
Source organism: Boletellus ananiceps (assembly GCA_038089975.1). Classification (NCBI taxonomy): domain Eukaryota; kingdom Fungi; phylum Basidiomycota; class Agaricomycetes; order Boletales; family Boletaceae; genus Boletellus; species Boletellus ananiceps. The sequence goes on along the minus strand of JBBPLV010000975.1, from coordinate 12,241 downwards.
GAATTATTATTTGAAATGGGCCAAAAAGCTCAAAACTAAATATGAAACACTGATATAAAAGAAGTTTCATAGAGATAAAATATTAAGGTGAAACAATGATAAAAAAGAAGTATTTCACATATTGATGTAAAGATCTAGATCTATTAATATATATATCTAAAATGATAGAAGATTCTAGCCTGTGCTGAAATATGAGTAGTGTATATAATACATCATGGTCATGGGAGATCATCAGTAAATCATAAGATAAGATAAGATATCTTCAATAAAAAGTAGAAGACTCCAAAATTGGAACTGGGATGAAAATTCCAGGTTTGCACTGCTGTGGTAATCTGGTAAGCAACAGAGATATTCTTAGAGAAATGACCACATTGATCTTTTCAATGGTCTACATTCAACAACCTAGCAAATTGATGCTACAGTCCAGCAAAGGTCAAGCGGACGAGGTGCTAGCAACGCGCCCATCCAAGCAACGCACGTTGTCCAGCACGGTCGTCATCAAACTCGGTGATTCCCTTGGATCTCCGGTGCACCCCATCCTCACTGGATAGTCGACAGGCACATCGTCCATCGTCCATGAAGAGACACACCAGCCCCTCCTTTCGATCCTATCCTCGGTCGTCGAGACCGTCGTCCACCTGCGTGACCTAGGCCACAAGGTCGTCCTTGTCAGCTCTGGCGCCATCGGCGTCGGCCTTCGGACGATGGCGATGCCCCAACGCCCCAAAAGTCTTTCCAAAAAACAAGTCAGTCCCGTCGCTCTTTCCTGGCCCCAACCTACACGCTTATCTGGCGATCTCAAGGCACTTTCGGCCATCGGTCAAGGCCGGCTCATCGCACTGTGGGATAACCTGTTTGGCCAGTTTGACCAGCGGACGGCGCAGATTCTGCTCACACGGGGTGATATCTCGGACGTGCGTATATTCTTCGTGTCAAATGTGATGATGAGCTCTCTCACCAACTGAGGCGCGCGTTCGACAGCGAACTCGATACCTGAATGCGGTGAACACGATAAGGGAGCTCTTGAGCATGGGCGTAGTCCCCATCGTGAACGAAAATGACACCATCTCCGTCAGCGTATGTCGTTTCCCGCCTGTCGATGCTGTTCGGCTGAGGTGGTCGAGGCAGGAAATAAAATTTGGCGACAATGATACACTCTCTGCGATCATATCATCGATGATCCACGCCGACTATCTCTTCCTCCTCACGGACGTCGACGGGTTGTACACTGGGAATCCACGAAAAGATCCAACTGCGAGGAAGATTGATGTCGTGACGTCCGTCGCAGACATACGAACACAAGGCTGGCTTTCTGCACGCTTTCCTGCACGCTGCTAATGTGTATTTGAAAATAGTCAGCACGTCTACGCTGGGCTCTAGTCTGGGCACTGGCGGGATGGAAACGAAACTTATTGCGGCAGAAATCGCAACGGGCGCTGGTGTGACGACGATCATCGCGTCCAGCAAACAGCCCTCTGCGATTATAGGCATTATCGATTATTATACCCAACTTCGTTTTCGGTCCACCCCCTCTCCGGGGACAGCGAGCCCGCTGGCAAAACTCCAAACGATCGATCTCGATCATGTCAACGCGACGCTGAACTTACGACGCCCGCTTCATACGGTGTTCAAGCCCTCCGCAACGCCGATGCGTGATCTCAAGGCCTGGTCAAGTCATACCCTGTACCCCGCAGGGGGAGTCATCATCGACGGGGGTGCCTACGCGGTGTTGTCACGTCGGGAGTCGGGAGGACGGTTGCTTCCGGCGGGTGTGCTTAGCGTCCGTGGATCGTTTGCGTCTGGACAAGCAGTGTGCATCCTCGTTCGAATCCTGACAGAGGGCGTACCTGGAGAGAAGATGCCGATGCTTCCTGATTCCCAAGATACCGAAAACCCGATCCCATCGCTGTCACGATCAAGCTCATCTTCGTCGATAGTTGACGATCTCGCCTCGGATGCACAGACGGTCATGGATGATGATTTTCATGCGACGCAAAGGGCAGAGGAGAGCGACGGATGGGAAGTGAAAGAGGTTGGCCGGGGACTCGCGAATTACAACTCGGTGCAGGTGTCGCGGGTCAAGGGCTCGAACAGGTACGTCGGGGTCGTTATTGAGCATGTTCACGCCGTCCGTTTTGCGAGCCGGCCCCATAGTGCACGAATACCGCATCTTTTAGGCTACGCAGACACGGAATATGTGGTCGAAAACATCACGATCCGAAGCTGAGGGTGGTGGCTGTGTAATTGTATTTGGCATTGTTATCTTCCACAAATATCTAGGTCGCGATCAAGTGCTTTTCTTCTTTCGCTTCGAAGTAGACAATATGTACCACGGAAATTCCATCAGGCTGCTTGCGGGCAAGTTTAATTTGGCTGTTTCTGCGCCTCAGCTGACACGACCTTGGACCAGGCAACAGTCACCTAGAGCTCGCCCAATCTGTGGCTGAGCGGTGAGCTGCACCCTTCCATGTCGGTGCCATGCAGTCCGTGGACTGCTAATTCACCACCCACAGGCTCGGGATCTACCTTACTCCATGCACACCCCAAAAGTTTTCCAACGGCGAGATCAATGTCAAAATAGCCGAGTCTGTGCGCGAGGAAGACGTGTTCATCATCCAGTCGGGGGCTGCCGACGTCAACGACAACCTGATGGAGCTCCTCATCCTCATCTCTGCCTGCAAGACCGCCTCGGCGCGCCGGATCACCGCCGTGATTCCCTGTTTCCCCTATGCGCGCATGGACAAGAAGGACGAGTCGCGCGCGCCTATTACGGCAAAGCTCGTGGCCAACATGCTGGCCGTCGCGGGGTGTGACCACGTCATCACGATGGACCTACACGCGAGCCAGATCCAGGGCTTCTTTGACATACCCGTGGACAACCTTTTCTCGGAGTCATTGATGATTTCATATATCAAGATGCACATCGACGGATGGAAAGATGCCATCATCGTTAGTCCAGACGCTGGTGGCGCAAAAAGGTGCGTGAAGTGCGCTTTTTTTCCATGAGGGCAAGGCACTTATCTAATGCCCCAGGGTGACGGCGATTGCCGACAAACTTGGCGTCGAGTTTGCCCTGATTCATAAAAAGCGAGATGGCAGGTCCAAGAACGCCCCTGAGCGGATGGAATTATTGGTGGGTGATGTCCAAGATAAGGTAGCGTTGCCGTCGATTGTGCTTCAGGGTTCCTGTGGTGGCTTACTCGGGCCGGCGGGGGGCGTTGACAGGTTGCCATTTTAGTGGACGACATGATTGATACCGGGCACACGCTCGAGCTAGCGGTGCGGACGCTGAAAGATAAGGGCGCGAAGACGATTCACGCGTTAATATCACATGGTGGGTGCCTACCGTTGATAGGGGGCGCGCCAAGATACATGATGCACCAGGTTTGTTTGCGGAAGCGGACATGGAGAGCCTACAAGACCTTCCTTTGGAGCACATAGTGGTACGTGCATCTCTTGTCGATCGTCGCGAGCTCGATGTATGAACGGGGGAGGGGACGGATAGGTGACCAATACGTTGCCACAAAAGCAACACAAAGAACGATGCCCAAAGATCCTCGCGATCGACATCAGCTCTACGATCGCAGAGAGCATCCGCAGAACGCACAATGGTGAAAGTATCAGCTTGCTGTTCGGTGAATGGTCGGACTCGAGAGGGTTGGATATGGTGATCTAGCACATGTTCTTTACCACTCTTTGGTTGCACGCCGTGTACCAGATCCTAGCGACAACGGCCTACACTTAGCTGGAAGCACGTGGGCAGTGTTTTTTCCTACGCTGTATTACTTCCTGATTCGCATTGTCTGTCCAGAACCGTGTTGCGAGACGAACAGCATCTTGCAACCCGAAGACCCGTCCTGGTGTCCCATCGCGAAGAGTACCTACTCCCGCTGCTAGCGCTCATCCTCTACAATTATTTAATTATTTAATTATTTAATAGGGTGTCTCAAATGGATGTTGAAAAGATCTAGACTTCTAGTGGTGCTCAGCATACAATTCCACGCTCTATCGGGCCTGCTGGCACGCAAGCTTGGTCATCCATGCTTTTTGTTTGCATCACGACCATAACGACATTTCCATGGTGCCTTGCATCATCCCTTATCTTCATTTCAGGTCCATGTGGCCTTCTCAGCCATGTGCAACTACTTAAACCGCGTCGCACTCCCGGAACAGGCCCAAATCCTTGTCTAGCCCGCCATGTCTGGAGGCCTTTTGGCGCGTTTTCTCAAGACTAAGCCTGGCGAGGATGGCTCTGTCCATGCCACCGACGAGAAGGAGCATGCACACCAAGTCACCCCCGCCAATGACGTAGGCCCAGGTGGGCTCTCGTTTGAGGAAGGTACCTCGGCTCCCTTGTTCCTTGTCTTTGTTTTGCTCGACGAATATCACCCCACGTAGACACTGCCGGAGGGCTTGGTCGCCATCTCGGCATCATATCATGCACCCTCCTCATCGTGGGGCATATCATCGGTACTGGCATCTTCTCGACACCCTCGTCCATTCTCGGTAGTGTGGGCTCTGTCGGGGCCTCACTCATGCTCTGGGTGCTCGGCTTCCTCCTCTCCTTCTGCGGCCTGTTCATCTGGCTCGAGTTTGGGACGATGTATCCCCGCAGCGGTGGCGAAAAGGTTTACCTGGAGGCGGTCTATCAGCGACCAAAGTACCTTGCTACGGTGGTGTTTGCTGCGAACGCGATCTTGCTTGGATTTACTGCGAGCGGGTGTATCGTGAGTCCGGGCTGGTCGTGTGTCTGCGTGTGGTCTTGACCTTGGCCGGTGCGTGTGTGTAGGTCTTTGCGAGCAAGTGGGTGGCTGCGTCGCGCGCTCTCTTCCGGTGGGTCTGATGCGCTGTTCCAGCATCCTTGTTGCAGCAGGCAGGGTTGCAACGGTTTGGTCCGAACGTGGTATTGCTGTCGGAGGTATGTTTACCGTTCCTAATATAACCTAGATGGGTCAAACATTATCCGCAGTGATTGTTTTCACAACGCTCCTCCATGGTTTCATGCCGCGCACTGGCGTGTTTGTCATGAATGTGATATACTCATGTTTATCCACTCCTTACATCCTCTAACGGCTCTCCAGCTTTTGGCAATTATCAAGATCATTATTCTTGTCTTTATCGTGATAACAGGATGGGTAGTGCTCTCTGGAAAAACACACATTGCCGATCCGCATGCCAACTTTCGCAATGCGTTTGCTGGTAGCTCTCACAGTGGTGGAGATGTAAGAGTTTCCTGTTGATGACGAAATTATGTGCTGACGACAGACTGTAGTATGCGACAGCAACTTTCAAAGTCCTGTTCGCATACTCTGGCTGGTCGGCCGTCAACTACGTGCTCAACAACGTCCGAAATCCAATTCGGACCCTTCTGATTGCTGGTCCCCTCGGATTGGGCATCTGTGCCACCCTCTACATCTTTGCAAATATCGCGTACTTCAGTGCCGCTACCAAGGTGTGTCCACCCCGTCCACTTTCTATACGTGGCCAACCTGTCACTTGGTTGACCGATGCCAATTGTCGTTGTTAAATCAGGCTGAGATCGAGTCTTCTGGGGTGACTGTGGCTGCCTTATTTTTCCGAAACGTGTTTGGAACGGCGGCGGAGCGTGTATTGAGCGTCTTTGTCGCTCTCAGGTAGGACCCGTGTTCCTTCATGACCTACCTTCTGAGTCCACCTATTTCGCGTGGTATCGCTGCCTATGTTGGATTCGACAATGTAGTGCACTTGGGGTGAGTGTTGGCACGTCGGATGTTTGAGCATCCTGCATTAATATTTCACCTTAGAACGTCATCAGTGCTGTACGTGCTGAGATCTCTAATTGCCTTGAGCCCGTTTTTAAAAACCCGGCAGACGTTTTCCAGCGCCCGCGTCAACCAAGGTAGGCATGCATGTTGTTTCCATTCTAGGCATGGTTTCACTCCTGACAGAGCTTGCCAAGGAGGGTATCCCTCTTCCGTTTGGAAACAAGTTTTGGGCATCTAACTGGCCGACGGGAAAGTCGCCTTTACCTGGCCTCATCATTCATTTCATTCCCTCCGTGTGTATTCTCCTGGTCATCTTCGAGGGGCGTGCTGATCGGATTGTGCGTAGTTTATCGTCATTCTTGCACCCCCGATGAACGTTGCGTACCCTTTTATATTAGATATCGAAGGATATCCCACTCAGATTATCTATCTTTTCGTTGTCATCGTAGGTCTTCCTCCATCGATTTGAATGTTTTTTTATGTTTAATACCCGCTGTATAGGGTCTGTTTTGGATGCGTTGGAAGAGACCCGATATCCCCAGACCATTCAAGGGTAGGTAGAATCCCGCTTGGGAAACTAGGACTGAGCCCTGCTTGTCAGCCTGGTGGCCTCTGGCGGTGTTCTATCTTGCCGCATCCGTATTCCGTGAGTACCTCCCTCTCAAGGTACCATCCTTATGTTCAATGCCTGGCAGTCATCGTTGCACCATTCCTCCGCCCGCCAGGTGGGGTTGGGGACACACCCCCTTTGCCATACTATCTGTTCGTCCACATGCTCCACTCATATCAAGGACGCACGCTGAGGTCGGTTGAACACTGATGACAGGTACTGCCTCGTTGGGATTGGCGTTTTGCTTGCAGGAGTCGCATATTGGGCCGGGTGGCGGGTTCTGTTGCCAAAGGTATTCGGACAGGAGCTCGTACCCCACAAGGAGACGCTCGAAGATGGTACGGTTGTGACCCTGGTATGTCGGTTTTTTCACGGTATATTTTTTTGGCGCGGGGATCCGATTGATTGGTTTTGCCCCAGTTTTCTCGCAGGAAAATTCAGTGAATATATATGATACATGATTCGACTGTTGCCCCCTTTGTCTTTTTTGTGTCATATGAATACTGCGCGAAACTGGTAAACTTGCTATGATCTCCGGTCGGGAGGTGCACTTGGACCGTTTGCCGGTTACTGCGGGCTGTTGACGCCGACGAGGTGATCGGTGGTCCTACTTTTGTAACATTCAATCACCATTCGCGCCGCCGATGGGCCGTGCGACAAGGATGTATTTATTTACTAGGTCGACAGCGTGCCTTTTGGTCCTTGGCAGTGTCAGTGTTTCAGCGCGCATACGCACGGGCCGGTAGGTTAATGCTGAACCTGTCTACTGGAATGGGTCGAGTGATCCAGTCCGCCGTCGCCTATTCCTAAGCGTAAGGGGAGTACCAGCTAGTTGCAGCGATCTACGCGCAATCAGTTATAACCTGTCTAGTAGTCTTGTACAATATATTCATTACTTCTGTGCCGTCCATGAAGCCGTGTGATGCGCCCGTGTCAAACTCATTGGGTCCGTCGTATTCGGTAGTCACGACTTGGGGTCCAATCACGCGCCATCACCTCCAACTCGTTGCCGTCGATGGTCTTCGCCTGGAGATATTCTCTAAATTCTATCTCCAACGCATCCAATCGCATTTCGCCGTTCCGGCTCATAGCATGCGCCGCTCGTTGCGTCATCCATCTGAGCTCTAATCCCATCCCATCCCATTCGTCGCCATCGCCAACCTTTTTGCACTTTCAATAGCGCTCGGTCCTTCCCATCTCGTCTACCTCGCTCGGTCGCCTCTGGCACACCGACACTCAGCGCGTTCGGATCGACGCAGCGGTCGTTTCCATCGCCCTCAGGACGTTTTAGGATGTTGTGGACGTCGTCTGCAGCGCTATCACGGGACCAGTTGCTTCCGCCATCTCCCAGTCAAATCTGGTCGCCCTGTGGCCCTGGGCTTTCCACGATGCGCTATTGGATCGACCTGGCATCTGCTTGTGCCGTCCTCGAGTCGCCCTTTGGTGCCGTTGATATTGCCTGGTGCGACCATCCCGCTTCCCGGGGGTTCGCCCGGTGCCTGCATAGGTGGGTACCCTCGCACCATTCGTTCTACTCGTTCCGGTGTGTTCTGACGTCGTTGACAACTTCTTCGGCCTGTTCCGTGGATCCTTGTCAAGCCCTGTCTCGTCTACGTTGCATCCTGGCATGGTCGGCTCGCCATGAGCTCTGTGCGTTGAATTCCATTCGACCTCTCGCTCTCGCCGTTCGCTGACCCATTCTACTACTTTATCCAGGGGCCCCGTTGTGCGCTTCCTGTCATTGTCGCTGTCATCCGCTGCTGGCGATGTATTCAGTTCGTCGTCTGAGTACGTTGGAAGGGCGTAAGCCTGGAGTGGCCCCGACGAGAGTAGAACCGACACCAAGCGGTGCGGTGGTGGACTATGCACAGGCTGCCTACTGAACACGCGACGACGACTACCTACGAGGCCTCCAGCCACTGCGCCAGGACCCCTGGAACCTCTCAGGGGGCTCCACCCCAGGACCAGGCTCCACTGCCACAACATCCCTTCAACGCTCGCACTAGCCTCTGCGCTATCTGGTGGCTCTGTGGGCTCTCCCTGTCGATAATCATCGCTTCCGTTGCTACCCACGGCCTCGACCACCTGCGCAACTTTGGCCACGACCTCGGCTCTTTTCACTCTCTCGCCTACCCTTGCGCTCTTGGCTCCTGGGGGCTCTGTAGGTGTATCTAGATGATGTTCCGCATCACCGGTTGCATCTGCAGGGTCTTCTGATAGCACCACCTCAGCGTTCGTCGTGGGGTCTTCGTGCAATGCGCTCCGTGCACTCGCGCTGTCGTTCGTGACATTTCCTTGATCTTCAGTAGCCTTAGCGTATCCAAGGTGTGCGCTCGAGTCCCACCATTCCATATTTGACTCTGTTCTCCACACTGGTTATCGACATCCGCAACCTTGGCATGATCGATCTCACAGGTGTCGGACTCGCCAGACCGGCGTTTTGGTACTTATGGAGGGACCACCTTGCCTACTCGCATCCTCGGCCTCCGTGCGTTCGCTCTGGCGTTTTTTGCGTTGTAACAGGACCATCATTCCTAACGTCAGCAGTCCTGCTGGCAACCTGCTGGCTTGTTATCTGGACCCTCTGCGGTATACTATACCCGCGTGACGCTCCGGGTCGCATACTCGTCGACGCTGTTTCCCCCTACCCTGGTGCTCAGCTCCCGGCCCCGACTTCGACTTCAACTAGCCCTCTGTGTACTCGCGCACTCTGGTTCCGGGCTTGCCGCACTTCTGGAGAGTGCTGCTGGAGATGCTGCAGCCACTTCCGGTGCCGCGCCATGCTTCGCTCCAAGTGCACGTTCGAATAGAGTGGTTCCTGTAGCAGGGCGTTCGCCAAATCGAGTGACGAGGTATTTTCACTGTTCACGAGCCGTCTTGAGCTGTAGCACACTGCCAGGAATGGAGTCGGGTAGGGAAAACATAATAAGACCTGATGTCTGGGCGCCGAACTGTACAGAGTTCGTCTTCGAGGTTCGTGATTTCGCCGCTGAGGTATTCTCGCAGTCCTGCTCTATTGACGATGCATTCGACTGTCTCGCTCCATTGTGGCTAGTTTGTTTTAGGCCACGCACAACCTCAACGCTCAGAATTACCTTGTGCAGCTACTTGAGCGTACTCTCGAAATCGATCACTGACTCCGAGTCCTTGTCTGCCGACAGCTGTCTCCGCCGACCTCTGAGCACGTTTTCTTAAGACCGGGCCTGACGAGGACAGCTCCCAATCACTCTTCCATCGACAGCAGCAGCCCGGAACGGACGTCACAGCGTTCGACAGTGACGTCAACGGTGGCGAATTTCGGATTTCGAAGGTGTTTGAAATTCATGGCTTTTTTCAGCAAGCACATCGTGCATGTAGGCACCTCCAGTGGGTTTGGGCGCCACCTCGGTGCCACATGCTCCTCGTTGTCAGACGCGTCGTCGGCACCAGTATCTTTCCGAGGTTCCCGTCAACGTGAGGGGGGTGGGTTCTATCAATACGTCACTTTCCTCCGAGTCTTTTTCTGTGAGTTGCTATTCATCCGGCTATAATTTGAGATGATTCCCATAATGGTAGTGAAAGACCTATGTGGAAGACGTGCCATCAGAGGCAGAGGTACTTCGCTATGACGGTATTTGCTGCGAAGCGTACCCGCAGCGATAATCATGAACTTCGGAGAACGCATAGGTGAGCCTGGGGGTTGTGGGGCTGGAGGGCGCAACACAAGGGTGGGGGTGCGACGCGCACGACCATGCTCGTGGGCACGCTGGGCAAGATGGTGAGGGAATGGTGAGTGGGGGCGGGGGCAAGACGGATAACCAGCGAGGGCGCGAGGTTAAGAGGGGCGCAACGGCTATGTGATAATTCCCAGGGTGTCAGCTGATTCAAGGCTCTCATCTGGACTAGTCCCCTATTCGCACCTCGTCCCGTACCATCGCCATGTCACTGCCCGCCGTCCCACCACCGCCCGCACACGGGCAGGACCCTACACGACAACAGATCCGTCTATCCCGTCACTTATTCATAGCGGCCAAGTGTCTAGCTCTGGTAGCTTCCCTCTCTGCAGCTGTCGCCCTTGCTACAAGGTTCGCCACCATGGGGTCTGCAGGACTACCCCACATCGCAATATATCTAGGTTACACGACTTGATCAGCGACATACTTCCTCCTCATCGGACTTTTTGCGTCACGGACCCCAGGGATGCGCTACCTTACTGCGTGCCGTGCTGCCTTCCTCCTGCAGTTCTTGGCGGGGATCGTAGTCGAAGGTTATCAAGTATGTATACTCCACACGCGTTCTGTTGAATGGCTGATCCTGACGCTACTAGTCTCTCTCTCATTTTTTCCGTCCATCTGCCTTGCGCTATTCTCCACCCTCCTGCTCCTTCTTGCCATCTGCGTGGTTGACACAGTATTCATCATAGCAACAAATGATGTCCAGGCAGCAATGAATGCCAACAGGGAGGATCATAACAAGATGCCATCCATCATTGACTTGCTAAAAGGTGTCTTCTCCCCATTTGCAGCAACTCCTGAAGGCACTGCTGTTCAAACTATTCCACTCAGTCCTGTGCATCATGAGGCAACAGGTAAACTAAAACGTTGGATCACTTATCTTGTAAGTTCTCCTTATCGCTTGTGTCTGCATGCTGATGCTATGGGCACAGGCGCATGCTCACCCACAGTGGCAAGTTCAGGATCTGGAGGCAACAACTAATCCTAATGAAATGGACAAATTGCTTGTAGATGATGGCATCGTGTAGCATACTGCATGTATATTTAGCATGAGCAATCACTCGTTTGGAGACAGATACTTGCCGTCAGCCTATTAGGGATCGACCGGCATGCAAGCTTGTCCTTTGTCTTTTTTATTGCATTATACGAACACCTGCACGTGACGCAAACGAGGTGGTCGGTGCTCCTAGTTTTGTAAAATCCAGTCGTCCTTTGCACCAATATTGATGGGCCGTGCGACGAGGGTTTGTTTATTTACTGATCCGACAGCGTACCTTTATGTCCTTGGCAAGTGTCAGTGTTTTGGCGCACGAATGCATGGATGGACGATGCTGGTAGCTTGGCAGGTGTTAATGTTGGACCTATCTGTTGAAATGGCCGGCCAGTGCAACGACCTCGCTCAAGTAAAGTCTCCACACAGACGCCGCCGGGTGATTCGGCCCACGAGGGCCATCGCCAGAAGTGGGCTGTAGAGTCTTCCCACGGAATCTCACTGGATCAACCTCAGTCGATTCGAGAAAGAACTGCCTACGCTAACGAACGAGTGAAACTTACATACGTAGGTAGTGAGTAAATACCGAACTGTCATGGTAAGGAACGAGTCACGGGCGAGATGGCGTTTCGGGCATCCCATGTCCGTCAGTCACGGTTAGTCACGTCGAACCGTGACTGTTACATGACGCCGATGCATCAGTAAGCGCACGTGAAAAGCCCAGTTATAAGTATTGGCAACTTTAGCAACCTTGTCATACTTGCACCCCCATCGAGGTCGCATACCCCCTTGCCATGATTGGAAGAACAATCTGGTCGGAGCATCAATCTTTTCACTGTCGCCGTACGTCTTCATCGCTTTCAAAACTTCTTTTTATCTCTGGCAACCGTTGCACAAGGTCTTTTTGGGTGCGTTGGACGAGACCTGATATCCCTAGATCATCCAAGGGTAAGGAGCATTCGGCCGGGGAGACTATAAGGCTGATGATCCTACTAATCACCCTACTAGTGGTCTGGCAGCCTCTGGCCCGGGTATTCTATCTCGCTGCTGCCATACTCCGTGACTACCTCTTCCCGAGGATCCCATCACAAGAACTCGTGTACAATAGGTGTCAGTCATTGTCGCACCATTCTTCTGTCCAGTCCATGGCGCCCCCTCTGCCGTGCTGTCTGTGCGTCCACAC
>JBBPLV010000974.1:0-12532 GCA_038089975.1 Boletellus ananiceps | reverse complement strand
ATATCCAAACCTCTCTTTGTCGACTGTCTTCTTTTCCCTGCCAAGCCCTTTTTGCTTTTCTCATATATTGAGTCGCATGACCAAGGCAAGTGCGAGTAAATAAACAGTCGGTGACTCGTGATGGTAAGCAGTCTTCCATTCAGAAGCGGTTGAAACTCCACTGCACCCTCGTTTCTGAATCAGAAGGATGTTCAAGGACGATCTATTTTGGACGCGTGTGAATGGTCTCCGAGCATTCCGGTGTAGTGAGGAGCACGTTACTGCAGCATTATTGCCATTATTTTCTACGTACCAGGCAAGTTCACCGATCGCGGTCGTGATGCTTGATGGGGGGAGGGCATCCAGTGTCGAGTGAGGAAATGAAAGTGGAGTATCAAACGTACCGAAACCTGTTTTCGCTACCAGGGACAGACTGGAGGGTCCAGATGGTCGGGCTTACAGAACCGACGATCCCAGCATACTGTGGAACAATCCAGGTTGCCCTAATCAGACGCGGATTCTGTCCCTCCCGCCGGTGGACATACACGGGTTTCACTGTATGTACCTGCAAAGGTGCCAGGAGTGGAGACACTCTCGAGGATGATCTGGTTGTTGCCAAGATTCCTTACGTTCCACTATCAAATCAGTGAGGGACCATCCAACCCTTGCTCAACACAGATGTCAACTACTGACACATACCTTCTGACGATCGGTCTGGCTGTTCCTAAAAATAGTGACCACCCCAAACTTAGCACCCCAGTAGAGGTCAGCAGAAACATTGCCATGGCCGACGTTGGTGATCCAGTATTGACCATCAGAGACAAGGGGCGTAGCCATGGTGAGTGTATTGTCGTGGGCCCAGGATGTACTTGGATGGATGGCGATAAGGTTACACAAACAAACACAAGCTACCTGAGCTCAACGTTCAACGTTCATCGATTCATCGATCATCTGCTGAGCCTAACTTGGCCGCGCTGAGAAAGTTACGCCCGCTTCCTACCTTAATGAGGAATCTCCGCAGGTACGTATATGTATCCGACACTGAGTGTGGTCCTGCTGAGCTTGATACATGCAGCCAATAGTGTGGCCCGAATTCCACTGGGCCTCGATCGTGCTGGTCGTAGACCATCTTTCCTGGCTGCCCACACGTCTGCATGCGGTCTGTTGAAGTTGGTGTCCCAGAGCCGATTCCCGACACACAAGCAGACGCACAAACACACTTGACTTCACTCAGGGACACGTCACGAATACGAACGCTCGACTCGACTCGACTCAATGGCTGTTGAGTATCATACATTTGTCCAAGCCTTTTTTTTCATTGTCAATCAGTTTTCCTTTTTCTTTCTTTCTCCTTTTTCATGTCAATCGTGCGGCAGGGGGGCGAACAGGCCTGTATTCAAGCACTTCTGAAGCTCCACTACCCCCGCTGTCTCGCACTTGGAACGCATTCAAAGGTGATCTGTTCCAGATACATGTAAAAAGTCCCCGAACACTCAGACACAGCAAAATGTCCATTACTGCTGAATTCTCGGATTCTTTATTAACGAACCAGGTAAGGTCGCCGTTGGCGGTCGTGATGCTGAACAGAAAGGCGGAATTTCGTCTCAAACAGAGAAACAAAGCGCACTGATATTGATCTCAACTATCGGAGACGGGTCGAAGGGTCCAGAGGGTTGGGTTGGGGGAACCAATGATTCCGGCGCCCTGCAAAGTGACCATCAGTTCCGGCCTCCCAGCTATCGAGTGCACATGGGTCTCGCTGTATGCATACGTTCCAGAATAGACGTTCCGGAAGATGACCTGTTCGTCAGGAAGGTTGGTGGCTGTCCACTGTGAAACCGGTGAGCGACCATCCTACCCTTGCCACGGATGTCGAAGAGAACAGTTAAGTGCACGCACGCACCTCTGACTCACGTCGATGTGCGGTCTTCAAGTTGTTTGGCCGTCCACCGGCACCTCTGAACCCCGCTGGTAGATCTTACAATCAGTAAACAGCAGCCTCTAGTTCGGTCACCCGACATTCCCACGGCCAGTACTTCGATTTGCGGGTTCGTACGTGCGTAGCCACGTTTAGTACATACTCGGCTGGCATGTCACAAGTACTCACCGCCTACGGACGAGTCACTCCCCATCCTTTCAAATATGTAGGTCACATGCTTGGCACCGTATCAGTAATGTCCGATCAATCACCCCAAGACTACCTAAAAGACTACCCAAGGCAGAACCACGCAACTGGTTCCACCAGTCGCAATCCCATCAACCCGCCCAACGGCGCGACCCTCTTCTATCCAGACTTAAACTCGGATGACGAACCCCCAGTGGCGCAACCGCCACACCCGGGTCCGCAAAAGATCCCGCAAAGCCAAGGCCCAAGAGGCGGCTCTACGCCGATTCCCCCCTCAACCCCCTCTCTTTCACACGTGCATAAACCCACCAAATCCCCACACGCACACATACCCACCATACGTACCTACCGCCCACAAGGCCCCTCCTCTTTGCCGATAAGACTTGAGAAACACCCACGCATGTAAATGTCCGGCAAAGGGCGTAACGCCCTACAGGACAATAAACGAGGAATTTAAAAATAAAATAAAAAACACCTGCATGGCAACCGAAGCTACTGGACTTACTATGTCCCTCTACCAGCCACTCAAGTACTCATGTTCCATGCGATACCACTTCCTAAAGCGCTCTCGTCGAACAAACTAACCACCGTCTGCTCTCCCCACACCCGGTACTTTTGTGTTGACATCCGCATCTGCTGGACCGTGTCGAAACTCGGAGACGGTGTCGCCGTGGGACTGGAAAATGCGAGGCACTGGGCACTCTGCGTCGGCGTCGATGCGGGCGTCTGCGCGATCTGCGAGGAGGTCCGGTTGACGTTTCCCGACGGAAACGCGAAGCCATAGAACCCAGGACACGAGTCCGTGGGAAAGCGGTACGCCCTGCATGATCGGGGGTCGACGACGTCATGAGCGATGGGTGTTCTTCGTCAGTGCCCACGACGTTGGTTCACTCACAAGTAGACGCTCCTCAGAAATGGTAATCCCAGATTGATGTAATTGTCTGACGGATGCCAGTCAGACAGCCCAACAGTACAAGTACCCCATTCCGAGAGCGGAGACGACATGCGCAAAAGGTTTCCTGTGGAATCCATGGGATAATCTACGCCGTTAATCGTTGCGGTGAGAGCCACGTAGGGTGTGTACTCAGATGAGTTGCAGACATATGCCACCAGGCCAGAGACCTCGACAGTGTAGTTAATCGGACCAGCGTACCCCGTTTCATCGAGGTAGGTAGTCAGCTGGGGTACATCAACACCGACAAAGACTGTCAAAGTATAGGATCCGTCGATAGCAGTTTGTCAGCAGACCGAACTCGCCGACTCCTGCTGACACTGCATACCTGAATCCAAGGTGGCGTACGTAGCGGAGGAGTTGGGCAAGGTGCTGCCGTTGTAACCCTTTAACCCGTCCAGGGTGAATATGTTTCGGAATGACCACGAATCATTCGGTGTGGTGATGGGCACCCAGTTCAGTTCTCCCTGATGATCGTTTTCGTCCAATGCCCCGATGGTAATTTTTGGATTGAGTGGATCGAATCTCATGCCGATCACTGGGTTGAGAAGCTGGTTGCTTGCGTACAGTTGAGACAAGAAATGCTCGGACGCGGCCGTGGCGTTGGTCGGATCGGGGAAGATACCCAGGCGCCCGTTATACAGGAGGTAGCTGAGCGAGCTGTCGCCGCCTGATTCAATGAGGCCTAGCACGTCAGGCAGCCGTCAGACAGGGAAAAAGAGGGTTGGGACATGGAATAGCGACCAACCAAACTCGGCCTGCGGTAAAGACAAGACACCTCCGAAACTCATTGTGTCGCTGCTCATGTTTCCAAAATAGGCCTTCGTACTGTATGGCCATGAATAATTCAGTGCCTGAGCGAAAGACCGGTATGTCGCGCGGCAGGGATGACGAAGAGGTGTATGACTGATACCTGGAATGTGGTAGACAGGGTCGGATTAAAAGACGTGTTTCCGCTGCATAAAACGCAGTCGCTTGAATAGACTGCAACCTTGGCGGTGTTGAGGTCGAGAGTGGTGTTGATCAACTGAGGGGGCGTCCCGTATAGCGTTGGAACAAGCGGTCCGTTGAAGATTGTGTCTGACATGTCCACGGGAACATTCATTGGGAGGCTGACCCATGCTGTATGAGACGGGGTCAGTGACGCTCAACGGGGTTACGTTCGCAGCGCGCTCTTACTGGGATCAGCTCGGGCAAAAGTGTGCAGCGATGAGACGACATACAGCAGTAGCATCTCGACCAGGCAACGGGGGATTCTGTAAGACCGCCTGAGCTAAAGTACTTCATGGGACCACCACGAGCTGGTAAATGCCACATCCGACCATCGCTGTTGTAGTTTCCAGTGCATTGAGTACTCCCGATCAATCATGGCACAGTAATCGCGTGGGAAATACGCACCGCGCCCGCTGTCACAAGGCCACATACCAGGGGTCACCGGTCATTAACATTCTAATGGGCAAGTTTAGCCTCCCAGTGGGCCTGTAGCAGGGGCGTACTACACAATATGTCCTGATGGGGGTTGCGCGGAGTCAGGTAGGTGAGCCACCCGAACAAGCACATGCTGTCAGTGCTAATGATGGTGGAGCGGCCATGCCGAAACTAACGGCGAGTCCAAAAGAGCGCCCAGCACATCATATCTCTAGCAGATTGAGTAGGCCGCTCCCGGCGGTCTGTCAGCCTCGTCGATGTGTGGGCAAGAAACGCAACCTCCGACTCTATCTCGAGAATTGTACGTGTTGGCAGGGCTGTACCCATTCTCGAAAAACAGGTCTCACCTACACGACAGAGCATACGGCACGTTTGGCTTTCCGAATTGCGACAGTGCGCTTCTTGGCAACCAGATTTACGCCAGCTCAGCCAAGAGATTGCGCCCACATCCTAACTTGGCCGCCGAGAAAGATCTGTCAACAGGATCGAGTCACCTGAACACGTTGACAATAGTCATATGTGTTCTGTACACCAGGCTGTGAACTGTTATTCCACAAGAAGAAGTGTCGCCACATGCGCCGTTAGATGGTGACCGTATCAACGTCCCATTTCGTCATCCCGTCGTCCTGACTTCGATCACGGCCGCAGGGTGCGTCTTTCAGCGCGATGACTGATGATAATGGCCCCCTTCTATATAGATGATCTCAAATTTCACGCACCAAAGTACTCCCTCTTGGTTTCGAGCTGCGCCGGATGTCTGAGAACGTCGAGGCCCTTGAATCGGACTACCGTAACCCTTCCTCAGCCACATCTGGCCCTTCCGAGCCCCGTTCAGACAGCGCAAGTGGTGCTGATGAGGACCCGCGCGACGTAGAGAAGACTCCAACGTCTAGCGTCCCATTGCTATCTACTCTCGATTGTCGGCAGGCTGGTCGTGGATCCTCACTCATTTTCGTGTTGAAATGGGCGTTGGTAGTCTTCGCTGCTATCATTAGTACTGCGTACCTTGCGTTTTGTTATGTGGTCCATTATCGAGTGGTACCAGTCAACGTGTCCGGACTCCGCACTGATACAACACAAGTACTCGGTAAGTATCTGAACGCCCATTTGCTCACTGACGCTGACCCTACTGGTATCTAGCCGACTTGGGGGCTGGCATAACCTCTGTCAACATCGTGATTATTAGCGTCATCCTGTTCCCACTACGGTCCCTTATATATGATCTTCAGGTGATCGTATTTTCGTCCAAAGAACTTCACTGATCTGACCGATCGATGATAGTCTGAAGAGTTTTTCCGCCTCCTTTCCTCCCGAAAAAATACTCCCGGCACTGAACTGAATGTCGTCAACGGGATTTCCACCCCATCTTACAGCTTCGTCGAAAAAATCACGACTATCGTGCATCAGCACTGTTCTGTATACTATGTCGCAAGCTTCATCGCGGCAGTAGTTATTTGGGCATTCTCTACCTTGGCACCCGCGGCGCGTGAGTGAGACGCAGTTCGGCGATTACGATTGACCCTAGCTACAATGCTTAGTGAGCATTCAACCTATCCTTGTAGATGGTGCCGTCACAGCATTCCGTGTTGGCGCTATCCCTCCGCTCTCCCTGTACCAGTAAGAAGTCTACGACAATTTATGTGCCAGTGTGTTAATCGTTGACACTTCCAGGCCCGTTGCGGGAGGCCAGATTCGAGAGCCTTCGGTCTTCTCGCCAGCGCCCGGATATTCAGCAGCGATCGTTTGGGCCGAGCAAGAAATCGGTCTCTCCTATTCATTTTCAGTCTCGGACGACCCACAAGGAATATACTCTGGATTCGCGGTTCCCACCCCAACAAGACTGAACTCCACGGTAAACGCACGGTGGCTGACGGATGTGATCGGCTTCAATCCTTATTGCACTTGGGGCAATCCAGTAAACCTCACAGCGACTTCACTCAACGTCACCATGAATAGCACCCGAGTCCCCACCGATGCCTTGTCTGTCCACCTGGAAGGCCTCGATCTGGAAGTCACGGTTCCAAGCTCTTACTTTCGTACGCATACACTCACCCGTGGGAGATACTTGGCATTGATGTTCGTTCCGAACAGCGGTGTATGATTCGTTCTTTGTAACGAGCATCAATGTGCATGACCCTACCGTCACCGTTTTCAATTACACGACCGGGAGCTTGCCAACGGACGGTGCCATGGTCATGTCAGTTGTCCAGTGTGCCTCTACAAATTGCACAGAAGAGGCCATCAACATCGTCTCCCTGTTTGTCAACTTCACCGATGTGCCATCAGTGAGCTTCAGTTCCGTTGGAGCAGAGTATGAAATCGGTTTTCTGGTCTGCAAACCAAACATCATCATCGAGACGCGGGAAGTTCGCACGCAGGGGCCCATGACGCTGGGAGTTCAGCCCCTCGCTGACGGCGCACCGCCATACTCTAGACAAGGGAATTTGGACTGGACGCAGACGTCGTTGCTCGTCGCATATTCGTTGTCCGGACTGACTACCGATTCTGGACCGGCGTCCTCTTCGCGGAGCGGTCTTGGGTCCGAGACGCAGGTCAACTTCATGTTCGGAAGTGAGCAGATGAGCAGAGTTCCGTCTGGCGGCGCATACGAAAACACGAGCATGGTCATCACCCCTCTCCCGTTGGACCAGCTTACGCAGGCGTACACACAGATGGTGACGACTTCGATGAAGCGTGAGTGTCCATGCAACTTGCGGTCGCGTGAACCGACGGCGTTGTTTTGTTAGCATACGTCTCGGGCTCGCTTGGCACCTCCTACGTGCCAGGTCGCGTGGCGAGCACAAGACAGATATTCGTATCTTCTCTGAAGCACGTCATCGTATCCACAGCGTTGCTCGCTGCGCTGTTCGTGATGGCGGTTGTTGCACATTTCCGACGGGGAAAGGGAATTCAATTCAATCTCACAAACATCGCCGCGGCGCTGGCCGGTTCTAAGCTCCCCGAGGTAGCCAAGAAAGCGAAAGTCGACGTCGCGGCAAACAGGGAGCAGAATCGGGAGCGACGCAGGCGGTGGCTGGAAGAGGATGTTGGGCAGGAAGTGGCTAGGGTGCTCGGGAGCTGGAAGGTCTCCTTGGAGCTTCCCGCCAAGGCAGACGGGCTCGAGGTGCTGCACGTTTCCAAAGAACGAGGGCAGGCAGGCGATAACGCATGCCAAGGGCGTAGCGATGATACGATGTGATACCCCCTTGAAACACTTACATAACATGTTCGAATCTTCAAAGGCAAGCACGAAAAAAAAAGGCTGAATAGCCGCCCACCATCAACCCATTGCTAGCACAGGATGGCAGAAATCCACGATCAGTTCGACACTATTCTGATCCTTGATTTCGGATCGCAGGTCTGAAATCTTTCTGTCCTCTTTTCTTTTCGTGACCGCACGCCGATCCTGTTTATCGATCCACATCGCTTCAACAGTACAGCCATCTCATCACGAGGAGATGTCGCGAACTAAAGGTCTACGCCGAGTTGATGCCCTGCACGACGCTCCTCAAGGACGTCCATTTTAAGCCCAAGGGTACTTGTTCTTTCATGATCATTCCTCTTCCTTTTCGTCCGCAGTGGGGGTAATCATCATCGGGTGATTCGCAAACAGGCATCATTCTCTCCGGATCGCCATACTCCGTGTACGATTCCGACGCGCCGCACGCCGACCCTGCGATCTTCGAGCTCGGTGTTCCCATCCTCGGGATCTGCTATGGGCTGCAGGTTCGTCCCCTCGACCTTGCGCCCGCGACGGACGCTGACCGCTCTTTCTGTTCGACGGTGACAGGAAATCGCGTGGAACCTCAAAGGCCAGGTCGCGACATGTGACCATCGCGAGTACGGCCATGCCGTCATTCAGATCACCCGCTTTGGCAAGGGCTCGGCCGTGGATGCGCTGTTTGAGGATCTGGGCGACGACATGCAGGTGCGCGGTCTCCGCCATCGTGTCACAGGATACGCACTCGACGTTCCCCCGCATTTTGTGTCTGTTTCGCCAGGTCTGGATGTCCCACGGAGATCAACTCCTGGACCTTCCCAAGAATTTCCACGTCATCGGTCGGACGGGAACCGCGCCGTTTGCTGCCATCGCGCATG
The DNA here is from genome assembly GCA_038089975.1 of Boletellus ananiceps. NCBI lineage: Eukaryota > Fungi > Basidiomycota > Agaricomycetes > Boletales > Boletaceae > Boletellus > Boletellus ananiceps. The sequence goes on along the minus strand of JBBPLV010000974.1, from coordinate 3,950 downwards.
ACACGAAGCCGATCTACGGCATCCAGTTCCATCCCGAGGTTACTCACAGCCCCAAGGGCAAACAGGTCATCTCGCGCTTTATTCTTGCCATCTGTGCATGCAGACCAAACTGGACGATGGCAAGTTTCTTTGCTCGCGTTCCGGGTCTACGAGTGGTCTTGGCCGTGGCTCTCTGACGCCTCTCTTCCCTTCAGGAAGAGTTTATCGGGAAGGAGATTGCACGCATAAGGGACATCTGCGGACAGAAAGGGCGTGTCATCGGTGCGGTCAGCGGAGGTGTCGATAGCACCGTCGCTGCCAAGCTCATGCACGAGGCCATCGGTGATCGGTGCGCAACCGTTCACCCTGTCGTGCACACCCTGCCAGTGGGGCCGACTAACCAACTTGTCCCTCCGCTTACAGCTTCCACGCGATCATGGTCGACAATGGCGTCCTGCGTCTCAACGAAGCGAAGCAGGTCCACGAGATGCTCAACAGGGATCTCGGCGTCAATCTCACCGTCGTCGATGCGTCCGATCTCTTCCTCTCGCGCCTCGAAGGCGTGGAAGATCCAGAGCGCAAGCGCAAGATCATCGGCAACACCTTCATCAACGTATTTGAAGCGGAAGCTGCCAAGATTGAAGCAGCTGCAGAAGAAGAAGAGAAGCAAGGGGGCGAGGCAAAAGGTAGAGTCGAGTGGTTGCTGCAGGGCACGCTCTACCCGGACGTCATCGAGAGCATCAGCTTCAAGGGTCCAAGCGCCACGATCAAGACGCACCACAACGTTGGTGGTTTGCTAAAGGACATGAAGCTGAAACTGATCGAGCCCCTGCGGGAGCTTTTCAAGGGTGAGTTGACGTCCTTCTGATAGTGCAGCAGCATACAGAACATGTGGCGTGCCGTCTTCCATAGATGAAGTTCGCGCGTTGGGCCGATTGCTGGCTATCCCCGCGCCGCTGGTTCAGCGACATCCATTCCCGGGTCCCGGTCTTGCCATTCGAATCCTCGGCCCTGTCACACGAGAGCAAGTCAAGCTTTTGCAACAGGCAGATAACATCTACATCGAGGAGATTCGCAGAGCGGATCTCTACAACAAAATTAGCCAGGCATTTGCCGTTCTCCTTCCCGTCAAGGCAGTCGGGGTGATGGGCGACAAACGGACATACGAACAGGTGAGCCTAGACTCGATTCATCAAAGTAACCCACCATCTGACGGTTCCTCGACTGTAGGTAATTGCGCTGCGTGCGGTGCAGACCGAGGATTTTATGACTGCCGACTGGTGGGTCCATCACCTATCTAGCCCGATCGCTGTTTCACGGTACGCAGGTACGTATTCCCGCCTGAGGTCCTCAAGCGGATTTCCTCGCGCATCACAAACGAAGTCAGCGGTGTTAACCGCGTGACTTACGACATTTCCTCCAAGCCGCCCGCAACGGTCGAATGGCTGTGAAGCGCGGCACCACGGGAACTGGGGAATGTTGAGGGAGATACATGGCAATTACTTTGGTGTGCAGGCACATACCAAGATGCGGGAGCAAGTAGACACGTTCTCCGTAGTACGATTGACGTTTTTCAACACTCGGAAAGTGGCCATAACCGCACTGGGAAAAGAAAATGGATGTCGGGTGGATCAGTCATCAGTTGCGCAAGTATAAAGTTTGGGCCCTTCCTTGAACATGGTCGCTGCTGTGAATCCTATTGATGATGAGCGCTGGAACTGGATGTGTACGCTGATTAGGACGAGCGTCAAAGAGGACTCTGTTTGCAGACGGTCATGGATCCTCCCACGTGATGTGTCTCCGTTTACCTCACCCATGCCGCACCCTGACAACTGCTCACGGCTCTTTCGAAGGGTCTGCCTCTCGGATTCCGAATACCATTGCGGACACCATGAGGGCAGCACACAATAGCGCAATCAGCTCAAACGAAAAGATCTTCCCTCTCTTCGCCAGGAAGCTCGCGTCCAAAGATACCAACGACTTTGTCAACACCTCGCGAAAGCTCGCCAGCTGGCTGAGTTCAGAGAAGGCATACTATCCAGCCGCTCGGCCCAAGGTGAGAAGTTACCCCGCGGTCGCGCCCGCCGTGCCAACTGTCCAATCCACTAGATCATTGAGCTTCTTGAGGTTGGGATGCTGTTGCCAGAGTCACGGGTCAGCTTGTTGACATGCTCTCGTTTCCATCTCCGTTCCCAGGTCGCAGTGTCAACTTTCAGGGACACGTCCGCGCATCATTCCGTCATTGCGGAGCTTGCTCAACATCTGCAAAACCTTGTTCAGACGGTAGTTCCATTCAAGCACTTGTTTTCCGAGAATGAACTTCAATGTCAGTTCGCTCTGTATAGCTGTGGTTCCCCATCCGATCTGTCCTTCGTAGTACGGCTGGAACGCGTGATGTCAGACACAATGCAATTCCCGTCGAGAACACCCGCAGATACGGCACTGCAGATCCCCGAGACTAATGCCCTTCCTCAAGGACTCGTCCCTCCCAAGTAGGTCTTTTTCCCGCAACTCCCGATTAGCCAGATTCACGCAATGCAACGCGATCTCGAACTTGCCCCAATCAGTGTTCCATCTCCGACACGCCCTTTGCCCGTTCATCCGCAACCCCCAATACCTCCCGCACCCGAGTTTTACAACTCGGTATGGCAGGTTCAGCCTTCCCCGTCATTGCAGGACGCTGCAAAAGTGGGTCCCGACGGTTCTGCTCACGCAGATCTACCTCAGGCACGTGACTCTCCTGAGGTAGCATCGTCGGGTCAGATTGAGGCAGTTCCGTCTCCCGTTTCCCCAGTTACGAATATCCCACAAGATTCAAGCGAAAGCGCTCCTTCGACGGCACCTTCCAAACCTTTGCCCAAACGCGTGCGGAGAGCCGAGTTTTTGGACGAGGTCATCGCGCGTGATCTCGATTGGTTCAAGTCTAATCAAAGCCTCTTGGTGCTGAATAAAGATCCTAACGCGCCCTCATCAACGAGCGGTGAGTCGTCGCCTGCGCTGGCGTCTACGACACCCCATGTCCTCGTACCGTCACCGTCGCCAAAGAGGAAGACAGCTCGTATGGTGCCGTCCCGTCGCTTGCCCCGCCGGATTGCCCCCACTCCTGTTCATGAAATGGAATCTAGCATATCTGCTTCCGAACTGCCACCTAGTACTGAGCCGCTGACTGACAATAACGGAACATTTGAAAGTGCTCAAAATGGCTCCATTCAGATGGATGTTGATGAACAGAATCCATCCCCAGAAATAATGGAACCCAATGTGCCGATATCGGAAGCCAGTGATACCCAAAAACTTTCACCATCCAAGGACGCACCGTCTTCGGAACCACAGCTGGTTGCTCTCCCATCAAACGAACCATCCGTCGGACTGCAAATACCTCGGATAGATGACAGATCTCCCTCAGTTGAACCCCTATCGACCGACGTGGACGATAGAAAACTTATATTCGTTCCTCTATCTCTGCCATCTCCCGAGATCGCACTGGATAGGAAGGAATCAATGAAAATCGACAACCCAAAGTCGAGGTCGGGAAGTATCCCTTCAGAACCACCTTGCGAACTGGAATCAACTCCACCTCAATCTCCTCAGACGCTGCAAATTCCGAGCCCAGTTCTCGCGCCCCTCGTGACCGCCTTGGAGCCTCCTTTGAACTTCAATTTCAGAATACCGCAAATATACCCTAGTCAATCACGGCAGTTGGAAACAAATACCAGTCAACCACGATTCGATAATGAAACGACAGTTATCTACAGCATACAGGGGAAACCGTTTACTCATACCCATACAATAGACATTAGCCTGAGTGAGAGCATCTTCTCCAAGATATCCAAGTGGGTGAAAAGGAAATCCCACCCACAGTGCGTGGCAGTTTTGTGCGCTTGTGGAGTGTACTAACGTTTCCTTGTCTGCTAGCGAAGCACCCCAAGGAGTCTGCATTTCCATAGCATGTTATCGCCTTCTGGATTTCT
>JBBPLV010000973.1:0-12554 GCA_038089975.1 Boletellus ananiceps | reverse complement strand
ATCAAAATATTCTAACGACACGCTTACTTTCGATGGGAGTGCTACGGTATTTAAAAGTGATACGTGCCCTGTACACGACTCGTTGGTGAGTGGTTTGTGAGCGACGTGTCAAGGCTTTGCAGGGGGCGACGGCGCTCCGAATCAACACGAGCAATGGCTAACGAGTAAGCTCCTAAACTTATGGGATTATAGATAGGTTCCAGAACGGTGACTTGCTACAAAAGCAATGCCAGCTTGGACCCAGCGCTGCCAGTGTATCACCCATTTGTAGCCGTGCCATACTCGTTCTCACCCATCACATGCACGGTGCTTTTTGTTTAGTCCGTCTCACTCACGCACGCAGCCCACAGACTCGCTCCTCAGGATTCTCGCATGAGGATACGCCGGATCTAACAATGTCTGCACCAGCCACTTACCTTCTCCCGATTGCATTTGTTCCATATGTGACAAACCACACTTCGGCCATTGAGATAGCTTAGCAGGCTCACTCAAACACACCGTACCCGACAATCTCAGTGACTGGCGTCAACTTTCCGATCAGAAAGAGACCAGCCTGATGGTCAGATCCGGCGGGGTAAAATACTAATCGCAGAAAGGAACTTGCGTATACCATCACACATCGAACGTGGTTGCAACAAGCTATGCGAAGGGTTTTGCATTAGAAAGTCTTCCGTCCTGGCGTCACACTAAGTACCGAGAGAGTATTCGCGGACGAGGCGTGATTGTGGTAGTACATATGTTTGATTTGGTCTCGTCGGGGGCGCATCCGGCTGCGTGCGCAAGATTCGGTCTGTTAGTCGCCGGAAATAGCCCCGTAGAGACTATATTCCTTGTTGTCGCACGTCAATTGAACCACACTCCAAGACATAACGAACAACACACTTGCAGTCTGGGATATTCATGTGGTAAGCCTAAATCTCCCCGATAACTGAGACAACTGGTAAGACATATGTACTCCACAGCATTGTAAGCATTACAACGAGGGCGCAGAATGGAAGGTTACATGTTACAATCGTAGATAACGGACATCATTCAAATCGTCACCACGAGCGCAGAATTGGATCTGTGAAGGTTGCAAAAAAGAAACAAGGGGATGGAAGAGGAACGAATGGACATCGAACACACAAGTAGTCTATACTTGAAAGGAGACGAGAGATGCGGTATTTTGTTTTGCACAAAATAGAAAATGGAAACGATCTCCCTACTCCCGGCAAACGGCACCGCACGGGATCTCAACTAGGCTACAAACCCGCGACACCGCTCCGAGCTCTGCTCTACGCCATCTTCCATGCACTCCCAATTCGAGTTCACCATATTTATCCGCATCAAAGAGACCCAGTGGTATGTACCCCCTCTGCGCAGTTCTCCGTGGGGATAACTCATTCCCATAAGACCGGATGCGGTGCCAATGAAGCGTTACCCGCGGGATCTTTTCCGCTTCCAGAGGATCTCTTCCATCATTGTCAGTAGTCTCCGTATCCGCAACTCTCGTCCCATCCGGCCTCGCCAACCGTAACCTGAACCTCTTCTTGATCTGGCCAACTAGCCATTCCAACGGAGATAATTCGCCTGGCAGACGTCCTCCTCTGGACTGATACCAATCAATCAAGCGAATGATGAGGAGAGGGTCGAAATGTATGTGTCCACGGAATTTGCTTCCTGCGGCCCGTCGCTCCTTGCGGGCGGCACATTAATCTGGGTTGCCACGGCCAAACACAGAGACGCTATCTATGACGTAAGCCGGGCTGTTTCAGGATGGACGCAGATAGAGCTCGAGACGATATGATTCAGGAAACGCGAACTCTGGGACATCTCCAACGATCACAGAGTTGCTCAGATAGAAATACTCGGTTCCCTCGGGCTCTTCCGAGAGGATACTGCGTATCTGGAAATCCCAGGGACAGGCCACATAGATCTCTCGAATGTTCTTGACCTCGGTAGCAAGATCTGTCCCCCATTCGTTGCGTAACCTGTCGGAATTACTCTCGATCCTCCAGTGTGTGAGCACTGTTATCCAAGTGAATGTTGACCGCTATGTTCGTCGTTTCGTCAATTCCGGGATATGTGTAATCTATTCGAGTATCCAGCCAGTTCTGGCACGTTAACAAGAAACATCACTTACATTTCTGTATCTCACTAGCACTCAACAGGCCCCGCATTTCTTCGGAGGTCCGGTAACTGAAAGACGGGGAGCGGAAGGGGATGGGTGGGGAATCGGCCACTATCTCACTGCCAAGCCCTTGGGCAAAGGTCAGAGTGGTTTCTGGGGGGAATGAGTACACGTCCACAGGAAACGAGGGGAAATACACATACTGAACGCAACAGAATCGCCATTGACACTCTTCCAACCTTGATTGCCGATCCAATGGTTAGGGTAGAGCCACTTCAAGAACGCGTAGATACGATTGCAATGGTGCATGTGGAAAATAGGGTCAAAGCCTGCAGGTGTTGAAAAGTTGCCCATAAATGATTGATACGATTGATATTACCTGCTCTCCAAATGAGACTATCATAAATTAGTATGACCCTAAGTGAGGGGGAAACGGAAATGTGCGTACCATAGATCCAATGCCCCCGATATTGAGGTGGACATGATTGTGGGAGTCCTCGAGCAATGCTAAGCAGTATGTTAGCTCTGCTATCAGGAAAAAGGGTACCGTCAACGCACGTAACGAGTCGTATCTCTTATCATGGACATAGATTCTGCTCGAGTTGGTGCTTCCCATCTAAACATGTTGTTTAACGACTGTCTCGTTGAAAATATGTCCAGCTTACAGGTTTGGCTCATACCCGTCCTCGATCGACAAAGGATAGTTGAACAACGCCAAGATCTTTCGCCTGAGAGTGTCCACAGATTCGTTACCATCTCCATATGGCCCCCCTCCCTGGTTGAATGCCCTATCAGAATCCACGAGAAATGCATACATTATATAACTTACTTTTGTGCCCCATCATAGTCCTCCGTCGGTGGATATGGTTTGAAATCGACCCACCGATAGGTCTGCGACCAGGCGCCCATGTCAGGACGCTCACCTCTTCCATCTTCCGTCGGTTATCGGACCCGAGCTGCTCAGTGTACGATATCTGAATTATATGTGTCCGCGTTTGTTCCGTCACGTCTATGTTCTATTTCTCCCTTCACGCACCAATTTTGTGCTCGTGGCCATGGCTTTAGCTGATGACTGGTGTCCACGACTGTAACATGTAACTACGTAGCGCGTGTTCTGTTGTAACGCTTACATGCTTTATCTGCTTCAATTCAGCTTCCAGTTTTTCGTTTCTCGTTTATATCCAGCCGTGCATCAACTGCGCGTCCCTTGCGCCTCTTCAATGGCATCCCGAGTGTCGTCACTACTGGTTTCTGTCATTATTGGGATATCTGGCGTGTACTAAAGCAGAGCCAAACCATGATTAGCCGCAATTCCTTGGGTTAACGCCTACACTGTAGTTGGAGTGCGCGGCGGCACCCCGGGGGCCATCTAGCGACCTCGGTCTGCCAGTCGTGATGATGGGAACCGTGCTCATCGCGAGTCAGACGATCGCTTTCATCTCGCTATCTAAGACCCACTCTGTTCGTTTTCCATCTGGCGATACCCGCAAGGAGTACAGCGCTCAGTGAGTATGCACGGCATGCTCCAGACACAGCGGGCTTTGACTCTTTTTTTCGTTCTTTTTACCTCCGCTAAGACATTCGACTTGAAAGGTGCCATGGGAGTCCGGGACAAGTTGGGTCAACTTACCGGAGAAGCGTGCTCAGTCATGTTGGTGAGTGCTACTCCCAGATTCCGCCCTGCAAATCGGTAGCACCAGCAAAGATACCCTAGTCGCTGTGGCAGTGCAGGTTTAACTCCATTTTAAACTCAGACTTGGCGAAGCGACATTTCTGTTCCCATACTCCCGATAATACTGCACCGCTACGGTGCCAATGTTCAATCGTCCAAGGCTCTAACCCACAAGCATAGGCACGTTCTTGTCATATTCACTGTGTCATGACTCACCCTACGACAACTGATACCTACTCGTCAACCAGGACGATCAAACGTGATTTGATAGCCGAGCCACGGAGCCCGCTCTGCTCCCCGTCCCCAGTCCATGCCACAAAGGGTCCATAGTACAACACGGCCCAATTTCCTCCGACGTCGAACGTATGGGGAGGATCACCTCTGTCCCGGAGAGCAAGCGACCTGCCCACGAACACACTGATCCCATTCTTTTTCGGTCTGGCCGCTAGCGCGAACATCGCTGGGGATAAACTTGGCGTGGAGCGTACCCGTGATGGCCACAAGCACGAGCTTCTGAAAGTCCTGCGCCTACTCCGGGTTGATGCGTCGGTCTGCGGCTGCCAACTGCTGGTCGAACTTGGCGACTGTGTCGGCGTCGGCCTGGATTTTCAACGAGGCGATGGCTGAGGGATGTGTCCGCATGTGGGCCACGGTACACCCATTCTATATTCCCAGCAGGCTGAATCACCTTTGTGCCGCTCAGGCTTTAACGAGACTTTATCCGAAACCCGCGCACTGCAATCGTGTCTGCTGCCGAAAGTACGTCTCCGAACCGACTCACCCAGGTTTTCGATCTTTGATACACCGGGGCAACAGTCGATCATGGTCCTTTGTTTTTTTCATGAAGGGTCCCGTAACTTGGGGGCTGCGCAGTGCGGGGTAGGGCAGGCACATAAGAGACAGGAGTGTGGATGTCTGGAGGCCCCAAGGGCGGGGTGTGCGAATGTAAGTAATTCCTGCGCTCCTTGCACGCATAACTGACTTTGCAGCTTGATCCCTGTTCAGACCCTAAGTAAGGCGGTGAATCCACATAGCCTCAATTATCTAGACGAGCAGCTCCTTGTGTGCATGCACGATCCTGTCGACATCCGTTGCATAAATTGGTACCTCAGCTGGAATAGCGGAGGATAGCTCTCAGGGGAATGGTCTTCGCTTCCATGGCTACTAAACGAATTTTATGCTTCGAGTCGGGTCATTCTTGTAGTGACGAAGGACGTGCAGTGATATGGTTCTGTGATGACCGCTCATGCGCTCGTTCTCTCCCCCACCCAGGCCCACGCTGGATCTGCACCATCGGTTCGGAGTTTCTCTCGGGCCTGCGGCACTTGTGCTCGGCATTCACACGCCACAGTACTATCTTTGATCGTTATCACCGTGGGTTTCAAGACCGCTCCAACGCGTCTAGAAGAATGCTGTACATTGTCGCTCCGGAGAGCCAGGGATTCATTTCCGCAGCTTACTGTTTCAAGAAATGGCGCATACTGCGGAATCAAACCAACCCCTTTCCAGGGAAATCTGCCAGTGATCTCCTGATCAGTTCCAAGACTGGCCACTGAATCCATTCCAGATTAGTTTGGTATGGAAGTGGGGATACAGGGGTCCATTCGGGCCATCCAAGTGGAAAGTCTTTCATAAGGAACAAACAAAGCCTGCCTTTAGGATCCAAGAGGCTGGCATGCATGTGATCGAACCATACACTAGATAATCACGCTCATCTCAACCGAGGTCCCTGGCTTGAGGTACCCGCGAGATAATGCTCTGGGAATGTTGCATACCTGCTTGCGGTCTGGTGACCCTTGATCGCCCGATGAGGAAAGTAACTCCGTCTCGCCACAAATGTCGCAATTTGATTCTAGAACCCCCTTGACTCACAACCGACATGGTGATCATGTCCAGTTTTCTCGCGCTCTGAGTGTGCTGTGGATAATGAACCCTATTGGGTGCAAAGTACGTGCTCGCTCTAAGATTCGCAGAGCCAACTAAACTCTAGACAAGGCACCCTCGAGTGCAGAAATGGAGGTTGCCGAGGGACACATTCCACAGCCACGATTTATTGTCATCTGGTGCCATGTCGGGAACGGGCATGCTTCAAAATGTTATGTCCGCTCTGAGGTCAAACGCACATCATGAGCCGCCATCACGACCGACACCAAGGGAAGTTACTCGCCGGAGTGCAGATTCGAGTCTTCATGAACCTTTAACCCCGGGTTCAGAGGTCTTGCCTTATGGTACAGCATTCTGGCAGAACTAAATCCAATCAGACGGAGATGACGACGTTCATTTTCCAACTTTTCGGTCTGTCCGCACAGCCGCGTCAGTTCCTGGAGAGTAAACCCAAAAATTACACCAAGAATAAACGTCATGATACGCCCACCATCAAGAAGACCATGCGTGGAGACAAAGGGGTGATGAAAGTGACAGTTTGACAAATGACAATAAACAAAAGAATATCATCTATCGCGTACATTGTTACATTGTAGTTGCTCTCAACATTCCTGCGAGCCAAGTATCTCTTGCAACTTGTATATTTTCTATTTCACTCAACCTAACCACATGGTCGCCTGACTAGTTAGCTAGCTTGCCTTGTCATGCGCATCGTCGCATCGCCATGCCCAACACAAACTTGGAAGTGGGCGCCGCTCGCTGACAGATGCGATCATTTTGTGCGCTCTCAGGCACCATATTTCTCCGTTCCTTGTTGAGGCAATTGAATAGACCCCCGTTGGTCAAGTGCCAGATCATCATTCTGATCTGCCCGCAATTTTGGCTCGTGCATTTCTCAATCCCAACATATTCATAGGTCCGCCGTGGAAACGATCAGAAGCTGATGCACTGCATAATATATTTGGCGGAACGGCAGAGAACGATTCGATTGGAAGGAAATCAAGTCAAGATGCGTGGGCATAAAAATGAATCGATCTCGAGGATGATAAAAGCTGGTCAACATTCTCTCTGACAGACAAGCTACTCTGACCTCCTCTGAAGTTATTCCTCCGGTACTTGTCCGCCATCCCCCCACTATGTCGCAACCATACGTCATCGTTGGTCTTGAGGGCACTGGCACCCATCCACGCCTGGACATCAGCGACCTTCAGAAGAATGCCATTCAGTTTTCCCTCTTCATTCGTGCCTTGAACAAAGTACTCGACAGAAGAAGTGAGAATAAGGACTCGCCCGACTACATCAGGAGACCCGATAGCTGGTGGGAGCTAGGTAAATCTCCATGAATTCGTAGTTGCTCATAGCTCACGACTTGTTCAGGTGGAATTCACGGACTGCCTGCTGAAGCGTGGACGTGAGTTGTCATGTGCATGTATTCAATGTGGTGTAACCGAGCGCTTGAAGCGGTGATCCTAACGGACCGCAAACCTCTGCCTCTGGCAAGTATTGGGGTAAATATTCTGTCGTCTTTGGTGTGAGCACTATTAACGATACCTGATATTCTCAGGCTACTGTTACCATGCATGTATGCGCTTCCTTGGCAGATCTCGCCGTGTCCTGATGCTCCTAACAGCGGCCCTGTTCCCGCCTTGGCATCGTGTCCAGTTATTGCTGGTTGAGGTGAGCCGCACATCCTTGCTACTGTTAATTCGTATTAATATATCTTGAAATAGCAAGTAGTTGTCAGGGAAGCAATTGATATCGCATTCAAGCTCCCAAGCAATCTTCCTACGAAGCAGACATGGGTGGAGGCTGCAAGCAAACTTCGTTTCCCGTAAGTAACCGTCTGGAATGGACAGTATGTTAACACTGAGCTGTGTGTTTTCTCGAGGTTTTGGGATTGGACTGGTGAACAAACTCGCCTGGAGGGTATCCCAAAGGTTTTTCGAGAACCAGTGATCTCCATTGTCAATCCCAACGGTTCAACGCACGACAAAGTATTCAATCCTTTGAATCACTATCGGTTCTCTGACAAGCACAAACCTGGCGGTGGCAGTCCCATGGGTAGCTGGCCGCGGACTTATCGGTGGACCGATTCCTGGACGGATCCGAAGACAGAGGACTACGATGGTGCACGACGGTAAGCTATACGGTGCATAGAATACCAAAGTAATTATAATCTTGCATTCCCAGGGCGTTCAACAAGGGGGAGGGTGGCGACTCTGTTGCCACTCTCAAGCTAAAGGTTGCAGGGTTATTCAACTACCCTTTGACGATTAAGGGCGGCTATGGCCCAAACTTGTAAGATGGATATACTGTCGACGAGCCGACTGCTAAACACGATGCTTAGATGGGGGCATTTTTCAACCACTAATTCGGGATCCATCTACGTTCCTGATACCAGATACAACTCACTACGTATGTGCATCACATACTTCTCGCGAATCGTACAGCCAATGCCTCATCTAGCATCGCTGGAGGATCCCCACAACCATGTCCACCTTAATACTGGGGGCCTTGGAACGATGGTATGCACATCCATGTTGCCTTCCAATCTGGGCTTATTTATTAAATGACGATAGGCACACAATGATTATGCAAGTAATGTCAACTTTAATCTTGTATAGCATAGCTTGTCAATCATTACTTTCAGGTTTTGATCCTATATTCTTTCTACATCACTGCAATGTGGACCGAATCTACGCATTCTGGGAGTGGGTTTATTCCGACTACTGGATTGGCAATGAAGGTTGGAAAGATCAGGATGGTCATTTCCACCATTTTAGTACGTATATTTCCTTGCATGCATTCTTGGTCGTTTGTTCATCCTCTCTAGCAAGCAACACGGATGGGAACTTTGGGCAGGGTCCAAATTCTCCGGTGAAAGCTGATACCGTACTCCACCCCTTCCGCATCCAGAATGATGCCTACTGGACCTCGGAGAAAGTCCGGGGCCTGTTGAGCGCTAGCAAGACGCAGAAGTGCAAGTATTTTTTTCCTCATTGACGTGAGACAGAAGCAACTGAGTCTTCGAACAGACTACACATACCCTGGAATCATAGACAAAAACACGAAAGTGGAAGTCAAGCCTCACTCGGATAACAGTTCCCACACGCTGGAAGATCGAGAGAAATTCCGACAGGCCCTCTACAATGAATGGGGAACGGATCTTACCACCGAAATTGAGAACATCCGAGAGGTCTTCGCAGCTCGTCATTGGGATTCTCAGATACGTGCTCTTCTCCTGGAGGAGCCCCAGGGAAGCGATCATTCATACCTGCGCAACTTTGTGATCGTCGGAGACGTTCCGGAGTTCGCATTCCCTGGATCGTATCGTCTCGAACTCTACCTTCGTCCAGATGGAAACGGACCTATTCGCGTTATCGATGATATCTCGGTGTTTGGGCGTCTGGATCCAGATCAGTGCGCTGCCTGCAGGGAGCGACGGGCTGCGGGCAGCAGTGTCCGTGGCCACATACATCTGGAACCTCTCCTCATTCTCCACCTGATCGATTGGAACCAGCCCCAAGGTGGTCACTTACCCGTTGGGTCGTCTCCCTTGGCCTGGCTAGCTGGCCAGATCAAGGAGAGATTCCGGTTACGACTTGTGGAGGCAGATGGGACGAAACTCGCGGACACTGAGATCAGGGACAACGACAGCAGAGAACCCTTGGAAGCGGACAAGATTCCTCGGGTGACACTTCACTGGCACCGTATCTGGTTCCACAGAAACGAGTTGACGGCGGAGAAGGGGTACATTCCGTTGGGTCTGCATGAAGCGGAGGAGCACGGTGAACTTGAATTGGGTGGGGTGTGGAAGAAGGCATAGGCGGCGTTCTGGGTGGGTTCGCGAGTATTGTAGGTGTCATCACTTAGTGACGCCTATATGTTCTGACCCAACCAGAAAGCATCGCGATGACGACAATCGATCAATCCTCCAATATCTATGTACTATCAAAACGATGTCACCTCTGCCATCTTCCGTCGGTTCTCGGATCCGAGCTGCTCAGTGTACGATATCTGAATCGTATGTGTCCGCGTTTGTTCCGTCACGTCTATGTTCTATTTTTCCTTTCACGCACCGATTTTGTGCTCGTGGCCATGGCTTGAGCTGATGACTGGTGTCCACGACTGTAACATGTAACTATGTAGTGCGTGTCCCGTTGTAACGCTTACGTGCTTTATCAGCTTCAATTCAGCTTTCAGTTTTTCGTTTTTCATTCATATCCAGCCGTGCATCAACTGCGCGTCCCTTGCGCCTCTTCAATGGCATCCCGAGTGTCGTCACTCTGGTTTCTGTCATTATTGGGATATTTGGCGTGTACTAAAGCAGAGCCAAACCATGGTTAGCCGCAATTCCTTGGGATAACGCCTACACTGTAGTTGGAGTGCGCGGCGGCACCCCGGGGGCCATCCAGCGACCTCCGTCTGCCAGTCGTGATGATTGCGAACCGTGCTTATTGTGAGTCAGACGATCGCTTTCATCTCGCTATCTAAGACCCACTCTGTCCGTTTTGCATCTGGCAATACCCGCAAGGAGTATAGCGCTCAGTGAGCGTTGGCGGGCCTCAGTTGATAAATGTACAGATACCATGTCACTTCTTTGGTTACCAGATGAGCCACTCTGTGTACGATATCCGATTTGCACGCGTGTCTGCGTGTCTTCTATCGCTGTCTTTGGAAGTCGCATGTCGCGGGGTGAGAGGGAAAGGCAGGTAGTAAGCGCATCTACGGTTACTTGCCAGAGAAGTGTACATTAGTGGCGCGACAACGACGAAAAGGAGGGGGCCATAGAGCGCGAAGTGCCGGCCGGCCCGGAGCGGAAACAACCAGTCGTGTATGAGCAACGATAGGTCGGGACCTCGCGCGGTAAGGAGCGACAGAGTCCGCATACTCGGGGTCCCAGAAGAGGAGCTACAAGGCAAGGTGCTTGCAAGGCGAGCCGAGGGCGTGGTGTTAGGTTGGCGCGAAGAAGCGACGAGGACACAGCGAGGGACGCTGAGGACGTCCCCCGCTTGGCCTCAGTTCGACGATCTTCCCTTTCTGCCTTCACATCGACTTTGTGCCCGTGGCAATGGTTTTGATATTGCGACGTGTAACCCCGTAGATGCTATGGCTATACTTGTCTGAAGGACTGCAAGAGGCCACCAAAAGTTAATGGTAATCGGTATCCGGAAAGGTTGCCCCCTTCCATTGAGTACGGAACCTTCATTTGGGTGCTTGTGACGCTTATTTGACTTATTGGATGCAGGCTCGATTTTATGTCCTAGTAGCCGATAATCCTGTGTGGTGGCACACGTTTTATTCCCCCTCCTCTCCGTATTTGCCTCCGAGATCATCATCTGATACCTTTCGTTGCCCTGACCAGTCCGACCCTCTCACCTCCCCGATGCGGGACAGGACACTTCAGATAATGCCAGGACCTTCTGAAAGTCTGTGCTACTCTGACGGAGCATCAGTGTATTCAAGGTGCGGCCCCCGGCCTGGAGCACGGTGTGGTGAGCTTCTTTCCGTACACCTGAATGACAAAAGCTATACCGGCAACGTATCCCTGCCACACAGAGATGTACTGCGGACGACAGCTGGGACATAAAGTTTCGGTAGGATCCGACGTCAGGCAAGGATCCGGGTCTCATGGCCCCGCGTACGGCACGCTTCCTAGTGTTTGTGTAGGTTGTGGAAAATGCCGTTGATGCAGCTGTTGATCACCAAGGCGATTCCGACGTCGATGCATAACGCTACGGAGAACTTTCGATTGACGAGCATCCCTCGAGCATTCGCAGGGGTAGCATCTTACTAGCAAAGTGACTTGCGCTGCGAGATTCTGATTTACTGGGATAACTGCTCCGAAATCTGTCGGGTTTTGGAATCCATACTACGCTCGGACCTCCGTTTGGTGTCTTGCCGCGGTCATCAGGGATGCCTGTCAGGCGTAGTATCGCCTTGCCCGCACCATAGTTGCGAGGAGCTAGGAAGCCGTTGACCTCAATATCACTTGCCAGCCCCTGAGCAAGGCTTGCTTTGCCCGCCATGTCTTGCCACGTTATAGGGTTGACAGGATGGCACACTTGCCATGGAAATATGAGGGTGCCTGCCTCGCATAATTTGCCTGTTTGAGAGCGGCCAGATGATCACGACTGGAGACAGTTTGCTACAGCCATCGTCCTCTATTATGTTTTGATTGCAGTGCGGTGCGCCGTTGTTGCTTGGCTCGGCAACGACAAGGACCTGAATATAACCCACGTCGACGCGGGGGAGGCTTCCCTGGACACTGCCTCCTTACCATCGGATCACCACCAGCCATGCACCGCACATCGCTGTCTGGTCGTGCTTTGTTACGTTGATACGCGCGGGGAACACGTTGGTTTTCTTGGCTGCAGACGAATGATCATTCGGTCAGGCACAGCAATGGTTTTGCTTACGGTGGGGTGGAGGGGCTCTCAGGGAGGTATGTCGAAAGAACAGGGGGCTCATCAAGCGGTCCCTCCCGCCCCAATCGATGTCTCACTCCGGATTTGTGGTTCTCGGCTAGGCAAGGCCTACACCAAGGCAATATTTGGCGTCGAATCAAATTACTCCCCAGATAATCCTTGCTCACACTCGTCGATCCATTGATCGATTAATCCCACCATTATTCCGAGGGAAAGCAAGGGAGGCCATTGTTGGAATTCACCTACTCGCAACGAGGCCAAGAGAAAAGGCACCAGGAACATTGTCCCATACCCCAGTCCTGTGCAGAGCGTTCGGTTCGTTGGGTTGAATTTAATCCGCTTCCTCTCTTGCACTACCTCCTGGCACAAACTTGGACCCGTTCCGCAAGACTTTCACACGTGAAAGTGACGTCACAAGAGGCCAACATGCCTGACCAAAGTACTCTCCGAGTCCGGATTC
>JBBPLV010000972.1:0-12557 GCA_038089975.1 Boletellus ananiceps | reverse complement strand
CTACGCTTGGTAAGCATGAAGGCCAATATGACACGAGCGATTGTCACACGAATTGTGGGTGAGCCGTTGTTTCCCCCATTCCCTGTCATGTATTTGCATTTCCTCCCAGATCTCATCGAACGATGTCTCTCTGCACTGGCAAATGGTGGCAACACAAACCAGGACGCCGCCCGCCACACCAACACACCGGTGCTTCAGGGGAGCCTCCACCCACCGTCGTCCCCGGCTCTGTTAAGGGAGTGGGCAAAACTTAAATTGACAACTGGCTCATGGGAAGATGCGTTGCATGATGCCGCCAGTGTGAGTATTGTTTTTCTGTTTTGTGATTCCGTGACCCCAATGGGCTGGAGTTCATGCATGCTAGATCCGAAACCTATAAGGCGATATGTGAAAGACTGGAAGCTGCCAACAACATTGTAGACGCAGTCATGTGTTTCCACCAGATGAGCCGCGAATTAGCCTCCGAGGATGAACATGGCCGAGCAAACTGGATTGTTGGTGTGTAACGCCGTACATCATTCAGCCAACTTCCACATAATGGCTCTCTATCAGACTTCCGACTTTGGTGCTGCAGTAAGCTAGAGGAAATTGGCAACATCGCAATGGGCGCCTACAATTATGCCAAAGCTATCCACCACTATACTGTTGCACTGTCACTGAATCCTACCTCTTCGCACGATCTGTTGGCTAAACGAAGCAAGGCTCATACAAGGGAGGGAATGTGGGTGGATGCACTGAATGATGCAAACGAGGTGGTTTGTTTTCACTTGTTTTAAAAGGCTCGTTCACACTAACGGGCACTCGCTAGACAATTAGGCTTGATCCATCATCCCCATTGGGTCATGAACGGAAACATGCAGCGCTATGGGGTGCAGGACGCTATGATGACGCATCAGAGGCATTCAAAACAATGTTGTTGAAGATGTCCCAATCATCCGACCCGGAGATTTGAGGTGAGGGCAGTGACACCATGCTGATACATGTCCATTGATCTTTTGTAGAGCGATCTGGTCTGTATGTTATGCCAGTGCAAACGGAGCAGGCGATTCGTGCAACGATTCAGAATTTCATTCGTGATTCCCCACTGATGCTAATCAATACTACCTCTGGTCATCTCTGCAGCAAATCTGAGCAGGCACTCGCATTCGAATCTGTGCCAGCATTCAAGAAGTTGTGCTCGTCTATGACGCTACACGTCGACCATGCTTGTATCGAGAAAGAAGTAGCGGAGTACTACCGATATGCGACGTTTTCACACAAGTGGGAAGAAAATGAACCTCTATGAGACAGTAATGAAAATTCCAGTATACGCTCTCAAGGAATCTCCCACTCACAAGAAGCTGAAGACATTCTGCGAGACCGTACGAGAGGCAGGAATCCATTGGGCGTGGAGCGACACGTGCTGTATCAATACAGGCGATCACATTGTCCTTCAAGAGGCGTTAGTCAGCATGTTCAGGTGGTACCAGGGGTCTGCGATGACGATCATCTTCCTCTTTGACGTTCCTGGTCTATCCGAGCGAGGTGCCCTGACTCGGTGTATATGGAACAAGCGAGGGTGGACACTACAAGAATATCACGCCTCGAGGGTGGTCCAGTTTTACACCCAGGACTGGACCCCATACCTTAGTTTGGACAGATACAACCACAAGGAATCGCCTGAAATCATTTCGGAGATGGAGGAGGCAGCGGGGGTCTCGGCGCAGGCCTTGATGGCACTCCGTCCTGGATTGGATGACATTCGGGAGAAGCTCCGGTTGGCATCCACGCGGAAGACCACTCGGGTGGAGGATGCGGCATACTCGCTGCTCGGGATATTCTCCATGTCCTTGCCGGTCGTATATGGTGAGGTTGACAAGTCACTCGGACGACTGTTGGCACAGCTGCTCACGAGCTCGGGAGATGCGAGTATCCTCGCATGGACGGGGAAATCGGGCACATTCAACAGCTGGCTTCCCACGGACATCATTGTGTTCAGCCAGCTTCCAATATCGCACATTCCACCTAGCATCGTGGATTCTAGCATGGAAACGGCCAAGGTCGGACTAAATGCGTCTTCACCAAACCTGATTTCCATGTCGAAACTATATGACCAAGTCGATGCACTCCCTGTTGCATCGTTCGCAGGGCAGCGGATGAGGCTTCCGTGCCTCACTTTCAAACTAGGTCGTGTATCCGCTTCTCGGAACGGGCCTGAGCGAGTTTTTCGGGCACAAACGACCGCACTCGGCACCGTAGAGATCCGAACACAGGAAGATCTCTCTCGATTTGATTCCCTATGCCTCGTTCACCCTTGGATCGACTTTCTTCTCGATCGACTGCCCGTCGGTGACGTTTCAGAAGCAATACTCGGGGATGATGGTGCAGGTGACCAGTCCTCTGTGCTAGGCAAGCTCCCGTTGTTTTCTGGTACTTCCAACGCCATGTCGCCATCTGTACAAACGCGGGCAGCACGCCTCGTTGCGCGTCTTGGGCGTCCGTTTGGGCGACGAACGAACAGACTCACGGGAGAAACTGCGTCGCTGCTGCCTCCTTCGACTATTTCCCCGATTGAGAAACAGAGTCGGGTTCTTCGATTTATCACTAGACTAAGACAACCATTTGGGGCACTATTACTGACGCTGACCCGTCAGCATATCCCGCAATATAGGAGGGTTGCTGCGGACAGTCTGGTCACTGTCCAGGTGGAGGAGATCACGCCGGTGGTGTTGGACCGGCTAGTGCAGTCTGTGAGGATACTGGACGTGCTCTGATGGCTCTACAACGATCCGAATCCTGTGCTCTTTCTGAGCTCTTTCTTGTCACGCTTATTTGTAAAATGTCTGTTGGCAATATAAGTGCCTTGTGTCGAGCTTGACTTCGCGTGTCACTTTTTCGGCAAACCATCCTTCAGTCCACTAGGCGGTACCCCTTTGGCACGAGGGACTGCATGTTCTGTGGTACATATTTCGCCTCGCGAGTTGAAGCGTGATGCCAACCCGACATCAATCCATCCGACAATACCAGCAGGCCGCCAAGGTTGGTAGCAACAAAGGCTTAGTTGCACAATACCATCACCAAATCCATTTATACGACATTGAGATGGACAATAAATACAAACAGGTGCCCGAGTCGCGACCAATGCGTACTATGTTTGCATGCATGAGATAAATCGTCAGGCGTGATTAGGATCTGAGCGGTACTGGTGGTTTTCATCAAATCATCAAGAATGTCCAAGTTGAAGACGCCAAGGGTGTGCCACAGGAAGGCGCTAGAGCGCTGCGCTACTTCTACCTACCGTGTGCGAAGCGTATCAAACGTCAGACGAGACCTCTGGTTGGACAACCGTCCGGGTGAATAAACCCTCCGTTTCGCTGTCGAACGTAGTCTGCTTCCCAACTTCCTTGGGATGCTTCCCGGCATCGTCCAGCTTTATCACCGCGGACTCGTCGCCGAATACGGTGGTAGAAAGAAGGGGATCGCGCTGGACGCGCTTCCGAATCGGCGCGGAACCAAACGTGATTCGAGATCGGATCGGATTTGGCGTAAAAGTCGCAGTTTCTTCTGTACCGATGCGGAAGAGGAACGCCACGACGACGTTCAGATTCGCAACAATCAAGCTGAAGGATGCCTGCAGAAAAGCGACAAGTGTCACATCGCGCCGCAATGGCTGACAAGACTGGGACCGTACCTCGAACATGGCAGCCACAGCTTCCTTCAGCCCGCCATCAATAAACACGTAGTATGCGTGTGCGAGACTGACGGCAGTGGTGATAGCGGACGTTGAGAAAATGGAGACGATCCGGATCTTTTGAGTCCGAGTCAGTCGGACCTTGTAAACGAGTCGGACGGGTGCCAAGATCAGGATACTGTCGCTGATCACGTCAGCTGGACGAAACGGAAATGAGCACTGCTTGCGTCCGACAGCAGGCCAGGTGCTTACTAATGATCTGTGCGATAGCAACTTTCCGGCCGAGGTCACACTGAGGCCGTGGTAGCGATTTCCAACCAGGTTCGGCTTCGCACGTCCAAAAGACTTGTGCGAGAAGGACCATCCATTCTATCACGAACGCGGCAAAGACGAACATCATGGTTGTTCGCAGCGGGCCAGGGACAGTCAGTCGTATGATGGTGAATAAAATGGATATTCTGGACGCCCTGAAACTAGTGTGAGACAGCGCGTGGCTGGAAGGAAACAGGGTCATCGCACCAGACGGTGGCATAGAAAAACTGTGCGATCCTATCAACTTTTCGCTAGCAGCGGGTCCATGTTGTGACAAAGGGACAGACGCACACATAATACAAGCCAATATTTGTGCTCTGGGAAAGTCTGGCTACGCCGAGGTCAGCGAGATTCCGACGTCCGACAAACGAACACTTACCAAAGTCGTTCAAGTACAACCAGTTTGCGATCATTAAGATGACATTAAACAGCATTGCAATCGTTGCCCATGCATCGTCTAGCCAGAGACGGCGTTGGCGCGCGCGCTCGAACAAACGAAACGAAGTGACCAATGTCGCAACGATAGGTAGGACCGTGTTGATGACTTTGGGATTCGTCAGCACAAGCAAGGTAGTCCTCAATATCGCGAACCTTCGGTTTCCCGTATTGTTGGCCCTCCGGGTGACGACATATCGATTTCCGTGCAGCGGGGAGGGAGTAACGAGGGCGCAAATCTCCCAATGAACGTGCCGTGTACCTTTTAAGCTTCTCCTGGTCGGACGGATACAGTCATACATTCTTGGCATGTGCACCCCCAGGGAGGCTGGACCAATGGCACATCATTTCTCAGGCTGTGCGCACCACGAGCATGCTTACTGATAGTAACTATAGCCCTCTCTTACCCGCTTGGAGGCAGCGGGCCCTGAATCGAACAGGGAAGGCCTCCTCTTAACCATACGAAGAAACTACCGTCTACTATCTGGTATGGCGTTGAAGACCGAGCCCAGAAAACGTCTCCTCCATGGAAAGGCAGTATCAACACCCCCTCGGCTATGTTCCGTTACTCTCATATCACCGCTGCCAGTTCCAGTGACCCGGGCTTACGGTATAGACTCCGTCTTATCCCCTGTCTTTACGACACCAGTCATTTGAACCACAATTTCGCTCACGACCTCAGCCGCCGCATCAGCTCGTCCCCTCGGAAGATGAACTAAGACTTCCTCAGCTTGGATCGGCGGCGGCTCGCAACCTCATCACGAGCACCTGGCATTGTACCCCCACGCATGGCCTTCCGCTCTCATCCACCGTCGTGTCCCAGGACCTGCTTCAGGACTGCATTCTTTGGATTCAATGTCTACTTCGCATGTCAACTGTCGGCAACTCGACCGCAACGTGCTACGCTTTGCTCTAAGTCTTCTAAGAGGTGCGCTCAGACTTGCGCGATCAGTCGGACCGGTCCGAAAACCGCTGAAACAACTTGCTCGTGTCCAAAGTTTCGTAGCTGCCGTAAACAGCCTTCAGTCCATCATGACTCAAGCTTATCCCTTCGGCCAGCATGCAATGTATCATTCCTACCTTCCATTAGAAATTGATCCCATGCACTGGCCCAAGCAGTCTCTGATGGCATGTCTCGCATTCACGTCACAACGATCGGTGCTTCTTTCGCTGTGTTTATATCGGCCACATCGCAAAACGGCCAGCTATGCACATTGATCGGAAAGCCCCGTGCAGGATTGCTGTCCGTGTGACGGTCCTTGATGTCCTTGACAGGAGGATCAAATTTCTTCAGCGACGCCGTGCTCATCGACCCTGAATGTTCCATTCTATACTCACTCATGGTTCGGCGCTGGTGCCTATCACCGCCGTGGGTCGTGGAGAATAGTAGGGCGTGTGTCGGAATAGAACCCGCTCTCCGCTACTGCCAGGAAAGCTGGGTCGCATCTCGTTTGGATATTGAGCGCCCGGTGCCACTGAGCGAAACGGGGTTGCGTCTTCGAGAAGTTGTTTCGGCATGCCGAGCGTGCGGATTCAGACACTGCCTCGATGCAATGATGGAGACGTGGCGTGCAAGACGTGGTCGTAGACCAGGACAGGCTAGGATATTAGCTCCGCCTGGAAAAAAAAACGTCAAATATGCCTTGCGTGCGACCACGCTCACGGTGGTGCGTCGTGTCCCACACGCTCCCTGGGCGAAGACAAACACGGTCGGGAGCGGTCCTAAATTTGTCGTAGAACTGGCCCGTCAATGGGCTGCCGCAGCTCAAAGGGGCGAAGTATTCGTACAGTATCCCGTTTGAAGAGCAAAGACACTGCTCGTGCGACCCCGCTCTCATGCTTCCATCCGTACGATTTTTTGCTTCCCTGCAAACGGCCGTCGGGTGGGATATGTAAGTTGCTTGCATGCGCCCGCACCTCGGGGGAAAGAACCGCACAGACCAACTAATGCTGTACGTGGACCTTGCAACGCTATATAACCAGACTTTGCAACGCCGTCTTCTCAGATGAAAAAAATGCTTGCTTGCGACTTCGCGAGCGAGTCGTGCACCCTGCCACGCTGCCACCATCCTTCACGCTGCAGGGGCCACTGCAGCCCAACCCGCGACCAGGCTGGCCTAGGCAACGCTGGCCCTGCCAGAATCTGGATTGCCAACTTCAGGGCAGCAGAGTCGGTCATTGAATACTGATATTGTACATATTGAACGGGGAGGTCACTGATCTCTGAATGGAAGCCTTGATATCATCAGGAACCAGCTGCTTGGCCGCTCGACCTTGGCGTTAGGGCTTCAATTACCCCCAGCAACAACATCACATGAACTAGGTACGGTAGCCCCCTGAAGAATTCGACGTGGGCTACTGTACTCTATACATCGCTCCGACAGAAGCGATTCGAAGTAGCAACTACCCCCATGACGGTCGGAAGTTCTTTCCCCTCACTACAGGTATTTTTGATCCCCCATCCATGCACCCGCGTATTCGAAGAGATCGCAGTATGCCTAGGATGCCTTCTAGGGAGTAAATCAACCGAACTGCGATCCGGCCTCAAGATTGATCAACTTCAGAACGTTGCCGCTACACAGTTTTTTGGGGGCATATATCGCGGTCATGGTGCGGTACTATGTATGTATTGATGAGTTGATCATTCGGTTGTGTAAACACGAACCTCATGCCAGCCGGATACAGCGTCCACCTCAGGATGGACAAGTTAGGAATACGCATTCCATCAATCTTAAGTACGCACTCATTGAGTTCGGTTATTTTCGCGGTCAGCTTGCCCCTGACGACGAATATTACATCTTGTAAGACGTGATAAGTCCACCGATACTCTGCCGCAAAGTCAATACAGCCGAGCGTTTGTCTCAGTCCGGGCATTTTCGGCTTGGCTTGCAATGTAATCAACTCTTCTCCTGCAGGAGTGCCAGTGGTGAGGGCAAATAGACCCTCTGTGTTCGAACGTAGCGTACATAATTTGCTCCATAAGTCCTACAATGGACAGACGACTTATACATTGTACTCCAGTCTCGTCAAAACTTCGTCCCTCTTGCCAATGATCTCGTTGATGTCGCTGTACCCGGCGAGACCCAACGAGACGTGCAGATCACAGATGGTCTGCCTTAGGATCTGCTCGACACCTTCCTGTCCTGCGATGGCGAGACCATACATGAACGGACGTGCGACTGTGCGGGAACCCCAAAAGTCAGAATCGCGCGTGCGCGAGTCCAAGTGCAGACCGGTGACAGAGAGAAGACTGACCCAGGACACCTTGAGCGCCCAGCGCGAGGGCCTTGATAACATCGCTCCCCGTGCGGATACCCGAGTCGAAGAGGACGGTCAACTTCCCGGACTCTTGGGCTGCGCGGACCTTGGGAGAGCGCGTGATCCTGTCCAGCGCGTCCAAGGAACCAATCGCGCCGTCCAACTGACGACCGCCTTTCCGAGTATCAGCCCAACGAGTCGTACTACAAATTCGGCGGGCGAAGTAAAACATACCGTGGTTCGAAACGACGATCCCGTCGATTCCGTATGCGGTCGCCTGTTCTGCATCCTGTGCATCAATTTGACGGGATCAACAAAAAATGATTGACATCCGTCTAGAACATCACTCACCGAGACACTTTGGATGCCTTTGAGCAGGAGAGGCCCGTCCCAGTTGTCCTTGATGAACTTCAAGTCCTCCCACGATCTAAACACGCCCGAGTTCACCTCCCCGAGCCAACTTTTCCCCAATTGCATCTCCCTCAACGCGTGTTCGTCGCCCCTTTCTGCCGCATCCCTGACCTTATCAGGATTGAGTGGGAATGGGGTAGTTTCGCGATGGCGCGGCTCCAGACCAAACCGCTTCATAAAGACTGGGTCAGACGTCCCAACTTGGATACCAACGCCATAGAAGAATGGGAGATATGCAGTCTCGATATCATGAGGACGCCAACCGAGGGTCCCAGTGTCGACGGTGATGACGAGCGCTGTAAAACCGCTCGCCTTTATTCGTTTGAGTAACGACAGAGTAATTTCTGTGGTGCGTGGCCTGTAGGTTTTCAAAAGGCAATGAGCAAGTTTGCTAATGGCAACATCGGCGAGAGGGAAGAGCTCACCAGTAGAGCTGGTACCATCTGTGTCCGTTCGGACCGTTGGCAGCTGCGACGTCCTCGATGGACCGGGAGGATGCAGTGCTCATGATGTAAGGGACGCCAACGCTCCCGGCTGCGGCTGCGCTCGCGAGTTCGCCGTCCGGATGTAGGATACCTTGCACGCCAACAGGTGCGACAAACAGCGGGGTAGGATAATTCACACCAAAGATCTTAGTCTAGTAACGACCATCTATCTGAGCATTGCACAAGCATTTCGACCACGGAATGGACACACCTCGATTTTACGGTTCGTCGCGGCAACGAGCATTTTGGGCACAATCTTCCAGTTTTCAAATGCCCTCTTGTTCGCCGCATCCGTCGAGCACGTTCCCGCACTCCCAAAAGTGTACATGTACGCCGCTATCGAATCAAGAGCAGTTGACCCCCTCCCCGATCAGTGATCAACCAGGTAAAACAGAGTTCTTTCGGACGCACGCAAATGGTCCTTTGTGACTTCTCTCGCCTTGTCTTCGATTTGCTGGACGTTGACGGTACGCAACAACGGGGGTTTGCCATGTGCATAGATGTCGGTCACGAACTTGGTCCACTGGTTGGGAAGAGGGGGCAGAGCGGTCATGCTGAGCAACTGTTATTCGTACTGATCAGAGGGAAAGATGGCCTGGGCGAGGACGTCGTCCTGGATCCACAAAGCAAGTACTCTCAAACGTGTGGCAGAAGCCAAAAAGGGGATTCATAGGGTTGGGTCCGCATGTCCCCGAAGAACGATGGCTGAAGCCTGATGGATTACTCGTCCAACCTGACGAGTACCCCCTACGGTTGATAGGATAATCGCCTGAAGTGATTGCTTCTGCCTGATGGACCGTGCTTCTCTGGCTCTCGGGCACACGCGGGCGCAGCACGAGGGCTGCGCTGATGTTCGGGGGCGATACGATATGCACAGGTGCGTGAGTATTCTGATGCCAAGCGGGAGAGGGGAGTTTGGGTGTGTCGGGCGAATGCGGCGAACACGGCTGCCGGCGCGACGAGCTGGAAATAAAAAGCGAGTCCAAGTCATGGAGTGACCAATCTGAATGTATTGAATAGCAAACTCACCGACGACGTTGCACGAGCAGATGGGGAACGTCCGAGGCCCTTGTGTGGCGCACGCCTCGTGCTGTGGTGTGCCTCATCCTATGAAGAAATTGCTATGCGCTAAGCGCTGACCAGTGGTCTGGGAGAAACACGCATTATTAGCACCACCGCCTCCACTCCGAGTCTGAGCGACCGCACCTGCCCAAGGTGGTAAATTTGCTGCTTTGTGTCCACTGCACCGAGGTCTGATCCAAGTCCGATCGCATCAAGTATCTGTGTAGCCCGCTGAATTCCTCTGGGAAGAAAGCTCGGACCAAAAGACGAGAACGAGACGAGGTGGCCGGCTTCTCTAAGCGCCGCTTCCCTGACGCGCTGTGTCTCGGGAATGCCATTGGGCTCGTGGCGCGCGCCACCAGCTTCAAGTTGACTGGGCCTCCAATGGGCTTCCGCTTCTACTCTCACTTCTTCCTCATCTCGACCAGGCTCTGACGACGCCCGAAAACTAAAGTCGCACCCCGGCTCAGCTCCTGTCCGCAGGCACGCCTGCAACTGCTCCTCTTTGCCTCTTATTACGCAACGCATCTCAACTCGTCATGCTCGAAACTCTTGGGTAATGCAGCCCACTGCCCGCCTGGTTTGCGGCTAGCAGCCTATCGATCTCTCCGTTCCACACTCTACTTTCAGAAATATTTGACTCTGGCTGCGAGGCAATATGGGGCCAGGTGTTGGCCGGGGGTATCAGCGCACAACGGAGCACTCAGCGACACCCCTGTGTCTGAAGGTTTTGTCCTAATATCATTGCTTACATGACTTATAGAAATACACGTGGGCCAGCATAGCTGCGCTGTTTCCAGCGAATGTGAAGAGTACATGGTTGGATGTCTTGATAGTATACGTAGAGTGAGCAAGTAACAAGTAACCTGAAAGGGGGAATTCAGTCCGAAACATCCGAAAGCTTATGGAATGACGCACAGTATGGGTGGAATACCTTGATCGATCGTAACAGAGACAAAAAAAGGAAACCCGGTCAAACATCAGACAACTGACTGGGTTTCTCAGGGGGCGTAGGAGTGCCAGCACCCACAAGGTCGTCATCGTTGAGTTGTCGTTTTGTAGCTTCCGGGGTATACGTTCCAAGATCATCCAGCATGATCGTCGTGGTCTCCACGCCGATCACGGTGGATTGCAGAGGGTCGTGTTGCACTCGTCGTGGCCGAGTAGGCTGCGAGCCAAACGTGATGATGGATTTGAGTTCCTTGGGCGAGAACGTCGAAGTTTCGTCAGTGCTGATGCGGAAGATGAACGCGACAACAACGCTAAGGTTCGCCACGATCAAGCTAACTGACATCTGCAGGGAAAAGACCCAGGTTTGCGTCGTTCTTGCGCAGCCAACAAAGTCCTACCTCGATCACAGCAGTGAGGGCCTCCTTTATCCCGCCGCGAGTGATCACATAGTATGAATGGGTGAGGCAGACGACGGTAGTGATAGCAGACGCCGAAAAGATGGAAAGAATTCGGATTTTTTGAGCACGGTTCAGCTTGACCCTGTGGATGAGTCGGAATGGGACTATTATCAAGATAGTGTCACCGAGAACGTCGGCTGAATGGAACATGTCAGGCGATCTCATGGCACTCGTACTAGATGTCATAGAATCTTACTGATGATCTGTGCGATAGCGACCTGTGTGCCTAGATCGCACTGAGGGCGCGGTTCTGATTTCCAGCCAGGCTCCGCTTCACACACCCAGAAGGGCTGCGCAAAGAGGATTGCCCAGGTGATTAAGAACACGACGAAAACGACCAGCAATATTCTTCTTATCACGCTGGCGGGGCTGGTTAATCGTATGACAGTGAATAGGATCGAGATCCTGGATGCCCTATACTCTGATCTAAGAAAGCACATGATTACAAGGCACAATCGTTGGCGTACCATACTGTCGCACAGAAAAACTGAGCAACCCTGTGGACGGTATGTGAGCAGACCATCTTTGTTTGTGTTGGATTCTGGGCACACATGTAGTACAGCACTATGTTCTTGGTTCTGGAATACGCCGCTACAGCACGGAGTCAGTGGCATTCGCTTTTACAGAAACGATGAACACTACCATAGTTATGCAGATACAACCAATTTACCACGAACAGCGTAGTGTTCAACATCATGGCAATGGCGGCCCAGACGTCATCATACCACACACGATGTTGGCGTAACCGCACGACCAAGCGAAATAAGGTGACCACAGTCGCAAGGATAGGTAGTGCCAGTCCGACAACTTTGGATCCGTCAGTGCCAGCATCCCTCGATGAGTTTTTAGCGACACCACCTTCGGTCTGTTGGACCGTTAGACTCATGCTGACTGATGGAGAGCGGGAGGAGCCCTCCAAACGTCGAAGTAAGAGTTCAGCTCTTTAAGCACCCAGGATGGCGTTGCCACGTAGGGATCCCGCGAATATGGATGCCAGCTTTGTATCCTCATCGATTGTTTGCCGTCCTGCGCCCATCGAGTCATCTCTTCCCACAGGTTGCGCGTCTCGCGCACATTACGCCAACGACGGCACCAATCAGAAGCGAGTGATGAGATGGCCGAATGAAACGATGGAGCCGGACATTACCCTCTTGTGATTACGAAGCTGCGGCATCTTATTAGCCAAGCGGCCCAAGCCTCGACGCGGACCCAGAGGTCAGGATCACCTGGGCTGCAGTGCCGCCCACTCCTTCCCAGATTTGGCCTGCAGAATCATAAGTGGTACGCATGTGACGAACCTAAGCCGCTCGCTGGCTGACGTGGCTCTCACGCGTCCGTAAGACACACCACATGTACAGCCGCCGACTCAACTCCCTGACATATACCCATCCTATTCCCGCACCCTATGATAAGCCCACCTACGACGTTGAACGATGCCCGCCCATGATCTCACACATCGGCTCGTCCGCTCGGAGGACGGAACTGAGATTTATGCAGACGCGGTCGGGGACCCGT
>JBBPLV010000971.1:0-12570 GCA_038089975.1 Boletellus ananiceps | reverse complement strand
ATCGCAACCAATAGTTGTTTTGCGGCAGCAATTTTAGATACGTCGCCCCGCAACGCGAAATCGGTCATCTGATCGAGGATTCCCGTATCTTCTTTGTCCACCAAGTCTTCGTCTTGTATTATTAATTTCATTGCATTGATTACTCTAGAAAACTGGCAGTCAAGAGTTGCCGTGATAAGAAAACAGTACATACTGACCGAATACGTATAATATGCTGTTTGTTTTGTCTCCAATCTTCGAGCTCATGTGAATTCAGGCCGCGTGGCGGTTGAATCCAGAAACGTTCTACAAGGAGATTAAAAAGATCGTCAAGTGTCATGAACGACTTGAATGTCATCAAGAATGCCCTGGTGAAATTGGTATCTGACTCGTGCATAAGCCTCAATCAACATTCGCAAGCATCAAGTACTTGCCTGCGTATTCGTGTGCTGTAAGTCTCTCTACGAGAGCTGTGACAGTCCCGCCCCGAACAGTCCCATCAGGGTCGATGAGGACCTCCTCGGGGTTGTAATGTGGTCGGAGGTACCAAGGCTTTGCTTCGGCACGCAAGGCGCTCAGATAGTGCAGCGGTGCATCATCACCAAAGAATGCCTTGATTTTATCCGGTCGTGGAGGCGTGCGTATTGGCTCTATAACTATCATCCAATGAGAATAACAGTGAGGATCTGCAGAAGTGAATAGGAAAGTGAACACACGATCATCTTCCTCTGTCAAAGTAAGCGTGGAGTGTCCATTTCTGGGTATAATGAACAAGTTTTCACTAGATGGCAGAGGCGGTAGTGCAGGTGAGGAATGGGAAGGGGAAGGCTCGTCTGCGATACTGTGTAAGATGCTGCCTGGTTCATTCTCTGCGGTATCCCGCGTTCCGTGGTCGTCGTAAATGGCTTCCAGGGCCTGGCCCGCCAACGTTACAGAAATAAGACTGCGTTGCGACATCCGCCACTCGACTGGGGACTGGTGATACTGCTCCAAGATAGCGGATTGCTCGACGCCAATGTGGAGAAGATCCTCGAGGTTCTTGCACGAGATCTTCAGGTTGAAATCGAGGGATGAGCTCAAGGCCTCCAATGCATCGTACGCCACGTCGCGACCCTTCCAAGATTCGCAAGGTTCGACTCGTCGGACGCGCTGTGTTGCAACGAGCAACGAAGCACCGTCGTCGTAGATTGCTTGCGTAGTTGCTTCGAACGAACGAACGAGAACGCGGGCTTTCTCGACTGTTTTCATGTACTGTGCGCCGTCAGAGAGCTTGGTCTGATCAACGGTCTCGATATCAACATCCCTGGCTATGTGGATATCCCCAAGGAATAGAAGAAGCGATGAGAGCTCCCTGAAGAGCCCTTGGGCAGAGGTGATCATGACTTCAACTACAGCGTCAAACGACGTCAACCAAGGTAAGAGGAGAGCGCAAAAGCTTAGGTACCAGGTCGCGACGCACGAAGCACCTCTGTGAGCGTGCCCAATCTCTCTTGCACCCTTGATATATGGTCTACAAACTCGTTAAACGTCAACTCGGTTAGGTTTTGCCGTGGAGCCTCTTCGTGATCCTCAATGTCTACCCACCCAAACCCTTTCCAGGTTCCAGCTGTTCCAGCTCCGGCCTTTGCCGGGTCAGCATGTGGAGCGGACAAGTAGCCATGTAATCGTTTTGGACCAAGGGCTTCTTGGCTCCGAACCCCTTGTGCTATGGACACAAACTCATTCACCGAGTGCTCTAGCTCCTTGGCATCCGAACTGAGCTGCGATACATGGTCGCTTTCGGTCCACGGTCCGTCATTCAAGACTGCCCGAGCTGACAGGACGAATTTAGAAAGCGTGGCGACAACACGTCGCTGAGCAGGAATGAGGGGTGCCTGAGATGCATCGCTGTCGGCCTTGTCTGTTCTACTCTTCCTACCAAGGTGCCGAAATGACGGTCCGGAAACGTACAACAGGTCTCGAATGGCTGTGATGGCGGCATGCATTAAGTTGTTGACGATTTCTTCGTCCTCTGCGACCTGCGGAATTCCAAACTGCTTTAAGTGGAGAACCACTGCGTGTATGGACTGCTGTGCTCTCTGCAGAAGCTCGGATACGAGGTCTGGAGGGGGTGGGACTAGCTGATGCCACACGGTCCGCGCCGATGGCTGGGAAGACTCTGCATGAGGTAATTCTCGCACACCAGCGATATCGGGCGACCGAGTGGATTCGTTGAGATGATGCGCTTCCGGAACCTCTGGAAGAGAGCGCAGGGAGTTCGAATTGGGGGAGACTGCACGCTGCTCGAAAGAGGTGCTCCTCTGATGGTGATGGAAAGAGGGGGGCGGGTGATCCAGGGCACTATAGCTGCGATGCCGCAGCTGTGCAGTCAGTGGGTCGTAGAGGACCCCAGGCATGTGGTTTGGATGTTGACTTGTGGACACATGGTCAGTATTAGCACGTGGTCGAAGAGCTACGCTGGCGTCCAATGGAATGGGGAGTGGCTTGACGGGCAGAGTCCGAAATGTCCCACTAACTCGGAAAGCAAGCGGGGATGAAGAGAGTGGTACCGTCTCAATGGCGTCATTTACCTCCAGGGACATGGACCGAAAACCTGGAGCAGAGTCTTGCGTTGCGGAGTGGCCAAGAATGGTGCCGAGACCATCGCTGGTGTAGGAACGAGAGCCAGACTGAAAGGTGGCCAAGCCGTCAAAGTTCCCATCTGGGACATCGTCGTCGGGGTCCCTAGGGAGATCGCGGGAGCGTTTGCCGGTCACGGTGTTGGCGTAGTAGATCTGGAGAACAACGTCAGACCTGCTGTCCAGGCAGAAATGTAGCGTGACACCTGTCCGTCTTGCGTCACCTGGGGGATCCAGAAATCCCTTGAACTGTCAGACTTGTGCGTCGCGCTCGGGGCAGTGGGGATGGCGGGAAGACCTCTGATGCTGTTGCGGACTGGCGTGCCATGCCTGAAGTCGAGAGAGGGCGGGGCCATCGCTGTTCTCGACGACTTGCTCAGCGTCAAACACGACCCATCCGCAGATCGGTTTCGTGGTCGTCGTCGTCGTGCACTGCCCCGAGTGGACCACCGATGTCATACTGTGTAGCCGCCCGCTGATTTTCTCACGTCCATCTCCTGATTATCTACCGCCATCACTGCCATGTCTCAGGCAACGGTCAACGTGGGTGTCGCCCTCGCCAACGCCGCACGCATCTCTGACGCTGCTCACAGGTATCCGGTATCTCCAATTTCACCACCGAAGCGGAATTGCGCGACTTTTTCAGGTAGGCAACACCCTCCGCGCCTGATTTGCGACCCTTCACCACGCGTTGTCCAGCTTCTGTGGAAAGTACGTATCGCTTCTCCACGAGACACCCGATTTTTATCAGAAAGACGTAGGATCGAATCCATCGACATCAAAGGCGATGAGGGTGCACCAAAGAGTGCGGTCATCACGTTCGAGAAGCATTCTGCCGCCCACACGGCGCTTATGGTAGGATCCGTCGTTTCATCGCGGTCCATTTTACCCAACTTACCTCATCCTAGTTGAACGGAGGCCACCTGGGTGAAAGCAAAATCACAGTCACTTCTGATGTTGTGCTCACAGAGCATCACGACGTCGAGGAGGGCCGCCCACACATCGAGCAACATGACAAGCCGCGGGCTGGTAGTAAGTACAGCACTAACAATGTGCCACCCGCCACCCGCCTAAGCGTTTCTTTTAGTTGCCGCAGAGTATCTTGCCCATGGCTACAAGCTCTCAGACAACGTCCTCCAACGTGCCATTGATACCGACAGTGCGTGTTTCGTAGAAGGCTAACCTTTTCTAATCTGGCTGCAGACAAGCATGGAATCTCCAAGAAATTCTTGTCATTCATGTCCAGCCTCGACTACAACGTCGGTCAACGTGCCCTTGGCCCCGAGCAGACCGTTTCAGGCAAAGTCCAGTCCACCCTCAAGGACGCCCATACAAGTGTGAAGAGCGTCGATGAACAAAAGGGATACTCAAAGACCGCGAACGAAGTACGTCCCCTCTTTCTTCCCTCGTCTCTTGGCTCACAGATAATGCCACCTTAGTATTATACGAAAGCCCTTGCCTCTCCCTTTGGCAAGTCTGTTTTATCCTTCTACACCAGTACCTCCAAACAGCTGTTCGACATTCACGAGGAAGCACTCCGTATCAAGGCCCACAATACTACACCCACTGCAACCGCAACTGGCCCTCCTCCCACACCGGCTTCACCCCCTTCCGTGCAGCCCCCGTCCTCCAAATGAGCTACTTATGACTTTAACGTATCCCGGGACAAGGTCCCGTTCACAGGTGTATTTGTAGGAAAAACAGAGACATGAGCTCACCACGTCCAATCGTCTGTGGCGTGTGATACCGACCGGACGGAGTAGGTGACAACTTGGTCCATCTAGTCTGCAAAGCGACCAATCAACAACTTTGGATAGGAACAGAACTTCAGTCAACGTTTCAATGTTGTATCGTGGATGTGAAATGTCGAATTAGTCTCGAGACATGTTTGATGGCGCCTGGCTTCAAGGGCTCGCTCTACATAGCTCGACACTAGTCGTGTCCTGCCAGCGACGCAGGATGGCCGGGCCAGGACTGCGTCAGCGATGCCCAGTTCACATATCGATATCGATTTTCAGCACGACGCTACAATCACGCCAGAGTCGAGTGACGGATTCTGTGATAAACACTCCGAACGCAATGATCAGAACATACGACATCAATTCTCGTCCAAAGCACCATGAGGGTCGGGTGCGGATGAAACATTTCGTTGCGTCCTAGAAAAGAAAGAACCGACATTACGACCTGGTATACGTCGACGATCAGTTCTCAGGTGGTAGGACCGAATCCAAGAAGCAACACTCGACGGAAGCGTCCCGCACCCAGTTGTTCTCTTCCGACACCATAGAATCCAGCCATCCCCCCGATATTGCCCGCAGCAGTCCGGTGCGAGGGTCAAGACGCCCGTGGAGAAGACATACAAGACGTAGAAGCTCGACATTCGTACCTTGGACAAAAGTATATTATTGACCCTGAGGATGGTCCCAAGAAGAAGATTAGCCGCCATATAAGCATACTTGTGATGGGACGGACTCGCTTGGACAAGCCAAATAAGCGTGACACCGCTTACCATCGACGTCATTGGTGTTCTCAATACAATACTTGAGACGAGGACAAACCCTACCAGCCGACGTCAACATAGCACGCCAAGAATCTTGAAGCTTGAAGTCTAGGCCGACTCACATCCAAACTGCAACACAACATCACCGACCAACGTCTCCCGATCACTACAGAAGCTACACTTACTCGTCGCTTGATCGCCGTGTCCATGGGCGAATAGAAAAGCATCGTCCCCACCAATGTTGAATCACCAAACACAAAGATCTATCACTCCGTCAACCTTGGGAGTGAACCAATTTGACGGCCGTAGTGAGCGCGTCTGTCCCCAGCAAGGGACGAAAGGGACAAGCGTCGTACTGTCTGCAACGCACCGTGGTTAGCCACGTTGCGCACCGTTGGCGGGGCGTACCGACATAATGGGGACAGACGAGTACATGTGCATGTGCACATTAGGATTGCCCATGCATATCAATGGCAAGCACGCGTGCGTGACAAAGGACCCTGATACGGCGACGATACGTGGTCAGTGCCA
Source organism: Boletellus ananiceps (assembly GCA_038089975.1). Taxonomy (NCBI): domain Eukaryota; kingdom Fungi; phylum Basidiomycota; class Agaricomycetes; order Boletales; family Boletaceae; genus Boletellus; species Boletellus ananiceps. The sequence goes on along the minus strand of JBBPLV010000971.1, from coordinate 6,942 downwards.
GTGCACCGTCGCATCCTTCGAGGCAAAGCAGAAGACCTTGCATGTCAAGCAGAACGGGGCAATGCTGCTGAACCGCCGGCATGTGCCCAAGTACCCCGATACGCATCGACCCTTGGAGAGATGGATCGGCTCCGGACGACAAGTCATCACCATCGTCAGGGGTTCGCAGAAACACAACAAGTCGACATGTGCTTGGGAACCCGGTCTCCAACGGGAAAGGCGTTACAGTGACCACAGGATCAATGTGGCCAAAGACGAACCGACACAGCCGGATGGCAATTAATACGGCAATTAAAGCGGAAGAGGACACCCAAAGTGTTTCCCTCCCTACGATCACTGGTATCTGGTGATGATCAGCGTCCCTCCGACCCAGATGGTGGCTCGCGTAAAAGATGATCTTGTCGAGCCTGCTCCGCACGGCCTTCTGCAACCAGAGGCCAAATGTCAACCAGCGCGCACCAGTTTGAATGACCGCCGAATTCCGGAACGTGCAACGCACAAAAAAAGACAAAGGATCGCGCTCACTTGCACACAGTGCTTGTATCGAATCCAGATAGCACCGCATTGCTGCTCGAGTTCCTCCGCCTTCTTCACGTACTCGTTCCGCTGGCCCTGTGGAACGTTCCTGGGAGGCCCAACAGAAGGGTTGAAGCATCCTCCAAACCATGTATTGAAGGAGGCATCATACACGCGCTTGAGGGGCCTTGTGAGAACGGGCACTTGCGCCATGAGAGAATGAGCGCTGCGGAATCGAGAAAATAATCAGTGCCAAAACGGAGTCCATGACGGCATGAGTGCTTTTGTGCACCCTTGGAAACAGGAAACACAGCGTTATCAGCAACCCCACGACGGCGTACCTGTATGTAAGAAAACCTTGGCAGCGCCTTGCGCCTCGGATCCGCTGTGTATGTAGTGGCCCGCAGGTTACCTTGAATGAGCTTCGAAGCAACGAGTGTACTGTTCGGCCCGGGCGGGCCGAGCAGGAACAGAGCCAGTGGCTGGCGTTGCTCCCGCACCGCGCCGTCCCTTGAACTTATGCAACCTGGAGCCTGAAAGCGCAGCTTTGATGGCCGTTCAAGTGTAGTCCGTACGTGAGAGCCAGCATCGCACTAGTCCTCTTTCAGGTTTCCCCGGCCGTCCGACCGCAGCAATCCAAGGGTAGTTAAATAAACTACGTGTCGTAAAGCGTCCCTTTCATTTGACTTATCTTCCGTGGGTTCGAACACATCATTCGTCATCGTTCACAGGACTACGGCACCAGGTTTCCCGGGACTACCAGCAGCCCGCCATGCAGCAAGGACCAGATCGACCACGTCTTCAACGCCCTGTTCCTTCTTAACGCTCGTGAATACGGTCGGACCGTCCCCACGCATGATTCTTGAATCGCGTTGCATGACCTCCAACGAAGCGTTCACATATTCTGCAATATCGATCTTTTATGGACAGTTGTCGTAAGGTGCGCGCCAAGCGAGAAAAAAGGACAGATAACCCAACCTTATTGATCACCAAGAGATCAGACTGAGAGATACCCGGACCACCCTTGCGCGGAATCTTGTCCCCACCCTACGTCCGGTCCAATGATCCATGGAACCCCCAAGGGAAAACAAAGGGCACATACAGCAACATCGATCACATAGATGATATAATCCGCCAGTTCTCGTGAGTAGTTTGCGGCGAGGTTATCCCCACCGCTCTCCACAAAAAGAAGTTGGCAACCGTATTTGGCTTGCAGAATCTCAAGCGCCCCCAGGTTGGCGCTGATGTCCTCACGTATTGCCGCATGAGGGCACCCTCCCGTCTCGATCGCGAGGATACGCGAGGACGGCAGCGCCTCGTTTTTGATCAGAAATTCCTGATCTTCTCGAGTGAATATATCGTTCGTCACGGTGGCTATGGGTGAACGATTCAGGACGAGATGCCGTGCCATAGAGACACGAGGTCTGTGTGCCAAGGTTCTCTCACCGATGTTGTATTCACCGCGGAGGCGCTTGCATAAAGCGAGTGTAAGGGCCGTTTTTCCGGACCCCACCGGCCTAGAAGGAAACTATTGGACGGAAACGCGCCACGCACGGTCACCCACTACGTACCCGCCGATTCCGACCGTGAAACCCCGCTCACGGAAGTCTCGGGCAGTATAGTCTGGAAGATCTCGTTCGGCGAACTTGCCTGGGTATGTACCCATGAGGATGCGGAACGGAAAGCGGAAATATGAACATGCCTGCATGATCAAGGTGCTCGTGTGTATGGCCGTGCTCACCGCCGTGGTCATGGCTGTGGGCTACCCCGCCATGCTCGTGCAACGGGGACGTGTGAGTAGCTGCGCTGAGATTGTTGATGAACGGCACGCTCATCGTCGTGTGCGACGGTGGCGGAGCAAGCTGAGATTAGATACGAACAGGGTCCTCCGGAGCTTCCCGTTTCGGGATTGGTCGGCGACGATGAAGCGCGCGTTGGTCCCGTTGGTCGACTACGCCAGCTCGGAGGAAGAGACGCCAGCCAGGGAGCAGTCAAAGCAGAAGAAGAGGTCCAAAGGCTTGCTGGGAGTTCCTGCGCCAGACTGACCAGGTCGATACAGGAAGCTGCCACCCTTGTCCACATCGTTGACCGTACCAACGCCGGTAGACAACCCAGCGCTGCACCAGGGTCGCATCCGGACGGTCCCACACGTGGAAGGGCAGTATGCGACGTACATCTACGTGCCCGTCGTCCTGCACCACAAAGACGCACTCTACAAGCTGGTCGAGGACGCGCTGACGCTCGCCAGGGTCCACGTACCCTCTCTCCATACCATCGGGCATCAGGAACTCAACGAGGTCAGGGCTGCCCGATGGGAGCTGCACATCTCCCTCTCGCGCCCCTTGTTCCTGCGGGCGCATCAGCGCGAAGAATTCAAACAGGCCGTGAAGCTGGCGGCTTCTGCGATGGCTCCGTGCGTCCGTCTCCAGCTTTGAGCGCGCACGGAACGATGACCTCGGCTGCGCGCAGTTTCGATGCTTCATTTACCACCTTTTCGGACCTGACGAACGATGAAAGAACCAGAACGTTCTTGGCCCTGCAGGTCGGGGCGGGTCATACAGAGGTGATGGAACTGCCAACAGGCACTCAGCATGCTATCCGGCCGTTCCTGACGATCCACTCCAGTTGCACCGCTGTCTAGACCTTCTTGGGCCGACCCTCCGTGTGCTGCGCCAGAAAGAGTTCTATGTTGATCCAAAATTTCACGCTTCGATCGCATGGGCGCTGTTGGAGAAGGCGCCCTCGTCGTCCGATACAGTTTCCTTCGCCGCGGTCGAGGGGTCGGACGAAAACGCTCCACCAGAACGTGTAGTGCCCGAGGAGCGGCTCGCACGATTGCCCTCTCCAGGCGTAATAGAACAGCCGCCTGGCAACTTCCATCGTATACCTCACTTCCCACGCACCCTCGTTCCTTCACTCAATGAGGCATACGGCGCCAAGCTCTCCCAGGCACGAACCAGCGGCTTCGTTGCTGATAGGATCGCAGTGAAGATCGGGCGGGATGTCTTTATGTGGCCGTTGAGTGGTGTGAAGTAATTGGCGGTCGGTCCCTGCAGGAGCACTGGATTGCACAGGGTGCGTTATAAGGATTTCACCGGTCGTCATGGTGCGATATAGGCATCTTGCACCACCTAGTACAGAAGAATGTGCAGGGGCGGTAATGGGATATGCAAATAAGATGTGACTGGATATTTTCAAAGGGGGGGTCAGTTTGGTAGCGAGGACCTTCCTAGTGGAGCAATATAAGCTATGTCAGACCAACCTAAGCACAACACAATTGAGGTTTGAAAGCATAGTAGCCATGTCAAAGCTTGTGTGTCAAGTACTTCCGTTTTGGACCTGCGTACAAACAGCACATGTCCATACCAAGAATTAACTCTGCTCCAAAAGGTAGAGTAAAGGAACGATGGACGAGTAACACCAAGCTGGCAATCAGCCAAATCCAGATCAGCTGCATTGGTCTGCCCATGATTATCATATCATTTGGAAGCTGAACGAGAGGGTCCCTGGTGGCTGCCAGCCGATTACCACCGACCCACTTGCTCACCTGTCATGGTGAATGGTGAGGCATTCTGTCGCCTCAGGACATACCCTGCGGGATCGTCACAGGCTTGACGACCAGAGCAACGTTTCTTCCGCTCCCGGTAGATTGGTCGAATAAATTGATCATCTCTACATCCAGCTGTTGGCCGCCGTCATTCGTCGCCGCCAGTTCCTCCCGTATCCAGTCACGGCGGTCGAGAAGGATCAGAGTTTCGATCAACGGGCCCAATATGCAGCGGAGCGTTTGCAACACCGACAGCGCGCTCTCCATCTTCAGCCGAGCTGGCTCGTGCCAGAACCAGTCTGGAAGGGGCGCGCCGATCGCTGCAAGGTCGATGCCCAGCTTGTTCGTGGCACGTTCTACGAACGTGGGCCAATCCTGATACGCCCCGTCGTTGAGCTTTCCCAGCCGACGATTCTCAAACGTCTCTCCAACACCGGGCTGGATGGGTCGTTCCGAGAACATGGTGTGGTCTGGCGTCGCGTTCGAGTGTGTAGCTGCCGCTTGCAGCACGGGTTGGAGGAGCGCTCGATAGACGACCTTGCGCAGGGCTAGTTCGGCGCCTCGTTTCGTGTCGTCGCTCTTCAGCCACTGAGAGGGTACCTGAGCAGCCAGATGGGCGGACGCGATCGTCAACCTTGGGGTTGGGTTCAAGTCTCGAAGAGACTTAGACAGGGGGAAATCTGCAATCCAGGCGCGTTCATACTCGGTGCGAACATCCCCGCATGCATGCTGTGCGTACCGGAAGGAGACATCAAATTGTAGCAGCAACCCACGACGACGAGGGAGTGGGGTATCCACGGACGTTTGACATTCTTGCCCTGCGACGCTCGAGAACGACTTGACAGAAAGGTACGCGACACGTCGATAGTTAGCGAACCACAAGCATGAAGTGCGACCAACGTCACGGGCACGATGCCCGGACGCGCTGATGAACCAAGGTCGTCAGGATTTTGCATCCCTGGAGGATCGGTGAGCCAATCATCTATGGACTCTTCAAGCGTCTGTGGAGAGACGTGAACGGTCCGATGAGCAAGTGACCCCTTCCGAGCATCGACTGGAGCCTGTAGTTGTGAACCATTGTGTTGGGGGTACGCCATGTTTTCTTGTTCTAGCGACTCCGCGGGATGATCTGATACGTCCTTGGTAGATTTCCCACCATCCTCGAGATTAGAGCGGTGTGCTCTCTTCAATTTACGCACTGCTTCTCTGGTCGTCCATCGACTGGCACCCGATGTCTGGCTCTCGTTGCTGTCCAGAGCAAGAACGTGAAAGCCCAATTCTTGAAGTGCTCTGGACAGGTACCCCTAGCGAGTCCTGTTCAATCAACGATTACACTACGTCCAGGTTAGGTTCAAGTAACTCACTTGACCGGAACCAACGTCTACAGCGTGCCAGGCGGACCGTGGGCTCTCAGAGTGAACCATATGATGGATGTAGGAGAACATGCGATCGACCTCGTGCTCTTTTTTAGGCGAGATGCGATACGAGCGATCAGCTACACCGCCTATTTCGTACGCCAGTACTAGGGTGGACGCCATCGCTCAGAGTGTCTGTAGGGCAGAGAAAACGACGGACCTGACGGGGTGCGCTGAAGTTGCAGCGTGTGTACGGAATCTATCAAGGAACGGAGCTGTGGAGGAATCTAGAGGTTGGGTTATCGAGCCTGAAGAACGTGGTCGACGGAGGGCGTCGCTCACGTCAACGCGAGGCCCGTCGCCGCTGCCGGGACGCACAAAGTAGCGCATCAACTCCAACCAAGCTGGCGGGCGCTCTGGATGGGCGAGAGGGTAACCCGATGCCCAAGCCCACCACGGCCACCGAGAGGAAAGTCCTTGGCGGTCGAGCGTCGTCACGTCGTTTGGATGGATGGAAAGCAGAGAAGCGATGGCTGGCGAAGACAGTTTCCTGGCGATGGTGACGGTGTCGGCAGACATTGTGGACCGTGACGCTGCGCTCACAGCAACTTGGCAAAGGCCTGTCGTCGCATGTCGCTCCCACTCGTCCCACTCGTCCTGTTGGTGCTCGTCCTCGCTGTATGCCATGTCTTCGCAGACCTCATCGCGCTGCTCCTGCGGCAGTACTTCTCGCCTCTGCAGCGCCTGCGCGGCCCACCCAGTCCGTCGTTCCTCTTTGGAAACCTGCGCGAGATGTACCACCAAGAGAACACGGGTCTCCTCTACGACTGGGATGCGACCTACGGATCGACTTATGCCTACAAAGGCTTCTTTGGAGGGCCCCGGTTGCTGACGACGGACCTGGCCGCGCTCGCCCATATCCTCTCCCATTCGGACACGTATCAGAAACCAGACTTTGTCCGCGAGAATCTCGCAGCGATGGGTGCGGGCAGCGAAGGTGTTCTCACCACCGAAGGGAATGTGCACAGGAGACAGGTGGGTCACCTTTCTTTCCATTCGCCGGTCCGCATTTTGGATTGTTTCTTCGCAGCGCCGGATATTGGTGGGCAGCAGCACAAATCCTTTCGTCGTGTAGCCTTTATGAAACGGTCCCTGTTCATAGACACCTGCGTTCACAGCAGCGAACGTCAAGAGGCTGCACCCGGTGTTCAGAGACAAGGCTTCCGAGGTGAGTTCCTCCCACTCTGGCAGTTGAACGCGCTGTGAGCAATGACCATCTCTCCCAAGTTGCGCAATGTCTGGGTTGGCCTCTCAGAGGATCGTTCAAGGCCAATAGACGTCTTGACGTGGCTGTCTAGAGCCACCCTCGACGTCATTGGGATGGCAGGCATGTGGTCTTGTCGGCCTAACCCAATGGGTCTAAGCGCTCATCGATGGGCGGCTCAGGTTTTGGATACCGCTTTAACGCCCTCTCTGGCCAAAGCGACGAGCTCGCCGACGCCTATCAGCTGATATTCACTACAG